>JABUQX010069262.1:0-7500 GCA_015478945.1 Trachelipus rathkii
AAAAAAAAGAGAGAGTGAATTATAAGAAGAAAAAGTTTGAGCAGACAGTTCAGCTTTAGCAGAAGTTAAAACAGCATCATCACGCAGAGATGCAAGAGGAAAGGGAGAAAAGAACTAACAAAGAGTTGGAGTTGGACATTGTATAAATTCCAGATAATTGGTTAAAACAGTATGACGTGAAGAAAATAGGAAATAGAATGATGTGCATTTTTTACGAAAATGAGCTTTAAATTTCTCCAAAAGTCAGATTTTTTTTTTGTCATTCCATTAATTAGATTATAAAAGATGAAAATTTAAAGGATATGGACTTATATCCTTGGTCCCCTCATCAGAACTAATTAATTATTAATTTAGTTTCCTGATACACTTCAAAATTATATTAATTACCTAATAATACTCCACAAACGAGAAGACTATGGAGATTGGTTTGTTTTATACAACAATTCCTTGCTTTTTAATGTGCATCATGATTTATATTTGGAGAAACTATTAAAGACCTTAAAAAATCGAGAATTTGACCAACCTTGGGGAAGTCAGGAGAGGCAAATGAAAGTAGTGACTTGCTTTATGACATTTTATCACATCTTAAGAAAGATCATGATTATAACATTGGAATGGATGCAATGAATTTTTCTGTTTCGCTTCCAAAGATAAAAAGCTTAATCAAATTGATTGAGTTCCTTTTTCATCTCTACCAAAAAGTAATTTTAACATTCAGTAAAGATTTTTCAATTTGGATCCAATCACAAATAAATTTTATATCAGACTCATATTAAGCGACTTAACTATTTGAATAATACTAATATTTTGGATACTATGATAAAAAGATTTACTATAAGAAATGTGATCAGCCCACTTCCCTGTCTTTTTTCGCCTCTTGAATTTTAATGTTTCTCATTTTTTTTATTTATAGAAAATGGAGATTGATTTTTATCTTTCATGAAAACTATGAATACAAACTAAACTTTAAGTTCTGTTGTAGAGTACTCAAGGAAATAAGTCCGAAACGTAAACTTAAAATCTTCCGTTTCAGTATATTTCTTTCATAACATTTTCCTTTTTTATTTTAAAGTTGGTTATTAAAAAATCTATTTTTAAATAAGGTAGATATATATTAATATATATTATATTATATATTATATAATATAATAATATTATATCTATAAATATTTATAACTTATATTATTATTTATACTATTATATTATATATATCTATATATTATATATATATATTATTATCTATATTTATATCATTATTAATATTCCTCGGTATATATAATATTAGATATTGTAAGCTATATATAATAACTATATATATATCATATATTTATATATATAAACAAAATATATTACTAATAATAATATACCGGTATATTTATATATTATATAATATATATACTAATATATATATATACATATATATATATATTTAATGATATATATTTATACTATATTATATTGGTAACAATTATATATTTATTTCTTATATATATATTCTATATTATTATCTTATTATATATCATATATTATATAATATATATATATATATATTTATAATATATATATAAAATATATATATATATATATAATCTATATAATATATATATATATCTATATAATATTACTATATACTATATATATAAATATATCTATATCTATTTATTATATATATCTATATATATTATATAATATATTATTTATTTATACAAATCACCATATCCCGCACAGGTGCAGGGTGGCGTTGGTGATTGATAAGGGTTTAAACCTATCAACACCATTCATGCAAATAAAATTATGTATAGAAGAGAGTTTTCAACCCCTGTCTACTCAGACGAAGTAAGAAAATCTTCATAGATTCCGAGTGACGGCTTCGAGATTGGCAGCTTTCACTCCAAAGCTCTGTTCCAACTTCCTAGAAAATTTAAAATGTTCCCAAAAAAAAATTTTCTTTTGCTTTAATATCTCATTAAAAATAATAATTAAATAGAAATGTTGCCTGAAAAATATTGTTTTACCTTCTCCATCTCTAAAGATTTATTTAAACGATCCCTATATATTTTTAATATTTAATTAAATTAATAATTTTTTTGAAATTTCGAATCGTAATATTTTTTACTCAAGTTATTGAAATCTTAATACCTAACTTCACACTTAACTTCTCAATTGATAAACAGATTTTTCAAAAGCAAATTGTTGTTGCCTTCTAGAACTTATCCTATACTTTCCATAAACACAATATTCTTCTCCAATCTTCCTATCTGATGTTTCTCTTTTTCGCTTCCCTTCTGGTTTTACCACGGTCTTTACTCGATGACCCGTCGAATCAAATATATAATATATAAATAAATATAAATTAATATAAAATATAAAATATAAAAATATAATACATAAATATATAATAAAAATTCTATATTATATAAAATATAAAATATAAATAACAATATATAATATAAATTATATTACATATATTATTTATATTATATTATATATATTTATATATATATATATATATAAATATATATATATATTTATACTATTTATATCTTATATATAATATATATATATAATATTTATATTTTATATATATAATACTATATATATATATATATATATTATATATATATATATAAATAACATATATAATATAATATAAATAATAATATAAAATTAATATTAAATATATATATATATATATATATATATATAATATATATATATATATATATATATATATAGCTATATATAATATATATATATTATATAAATATATATAATATATATATATATATATATATATATAATATATATTAGTATATAATATATATATATATATATATATATATATATTATATATATATATATATATAATATAATAATATATATATATAATATATTATATATATATAATATATATATACAGTATATAATAATATAATTATTATATATATATATATATATATATATATATATATATATATAATATAATAATATAATTATATATATATATACATATATATATGTCTATTATATTTATATTTATATATATAATATATACTATATATATATATAATATATATATATATTATAAATAATATATTATTATTATATATATATATATATTATATAATATAATATATATTATATATATAATATTATATATAATAATTATATATATATATATTAATATTTATTATATAATAATATATTATATATATATATATATTCTATAATATATATATATATATATATATATATATATATATATATATATATATATATATATATATATAGTATAACGGTATCTATTTACGGCAATAAATAATCATTTTCAATTTTTGCTCAAAATAATGATAATAATAAAAATAATAATAATAATAATAATATAATAAAATAATATAATAATAAATATAATAAAAAATAATAATAATATAATAATAATAAAAAATAATAATAATAATAATAACAATAATCATAACAATAAAATAACATAATAATAATAATATAATAGCAATAATATAACAATAACAATAACCAAAACATAACAATACAATAACAATAATAAATAATAATAATAATAATAATAATATAATAATAATAATAATAATAATAATAATAATATATAATAAAATTAATAATAATAATAATATGATATGATAATGATAATGATAATATATATATGATAAAATCAATAATAAAATAATAATAATAATAATAATAATAATAATAATAATAATAATAATAATAATAATAATAATAATAAAAAATAATAATGATAATGATAATGATAATGATAATTGATTAATGATAATGATAATAATCATATAAAATAATAATAATATAATATATATAAAAAATAATTAAAATAATTAATAATAATAATAATAATAATAATAATATAATAATAATAATAATAATAATAATAATAATAATAATAATAATAATAATAATAATAATAATCTAATCAAATCATCAATCATAATCATAATCATAAATTCATAATAATTCATAATAATAATAATAAAATATAATAATAATAATATAATAATAATAAGAGTAATAATAATAATATAATAATAATAATAATAATAATAATAAATAATAATAATAATAATAATAATAATAATAATAATAATAATAATAATAATAATAATAATAATAATAATAATAATAATAATAATAATAATAATAATAATAATAATAATAATAATAATTTTGTGTCATTAATTTTGGACTTCCAACTTTGGCAGGACACAAATCCTATAGAATTATTTCTATATTTGTACTCGTTTCCTCAGGAATATATATATATATATATATAATATTATATATATATATATATATATATATATATATAATATACTATATATATATTATATATATATATATAATATATATATTTAATTATTTATATATATCCGGTAGGGGTATTGATTCTTATTGTGGTGTTATGCTCTTGGTATACAACCTTGAGCATGACATAGCGATGGGAACCAATACCGATGTGTCTTTGTGTGTCCCTCCACCCCCATCACGGGTATGGGCATTTGTTGTGCATTCGTGTATTAGCGTTTTCATATACATTATCTTTCAACCTTCATACATTCCCCTTATTTTCCGTATCAATTTTCTGTATTTTCAATCCACCTTCTTTATCACAGTTTATAATTTTTTTTTTTTTTTGAATTCCCACCCATCAGTTCCTTTAAATACTTGTACGTAAGTTCCCCTCTCTTTTTCTCGTCAGAGCCCCTTGGGCTATCCGGTGCCTCTTTCCGCATGGGATTTCAGTTCACCTCACTCTTCCTCCCCGTGGATGAGGGTACAAGAGAAAAACCGGTCCTTTAGCTATTCTTTAACCGAGCTGCCAATTGTAGGGAACCTGAGCCTTAGCTAAACACCGATGAGACTGTTTTTCACTTTGGTGTAAAATCACGGGCTCTATGTGAAGACATAAGGTCCCGTGCGGTACACTGGTGGTAAATCGACGCAGGGTTCCGGGGGGATCTTCACGAGGCCAAATCCACGGCCTACCCTACGGGATGGGGTTAGAGAGGTTGTGTCTGTCTCTGGCCTGTAACCTCTTGTGGGGAGAAGGATCACCCTTCCTTATGAAATTTACGCATTTTCAGCCCATCCTGTTATTTACTTTTCTGTTTCATTTGTTTTATTGTCCTTCCTGCTCAATCGTGGAGACGAAGTTTGTGGTTTAATTTTTTTATGGAAAAGTCAATTAAAGAAAAAAACGTTGTTAAAACAAGATTAGCTTAATAACAACAATTACCATCCGTCGGGTTCCCAGTCTGACCCCACCTCGGTCCCTACTACTTCTAGACCAGCAGGTGCTTCCGGTTTTCTTCTTTCTTCTTCACTTGAGGGTCCTTTGCAAAACTTCAGCGATTCGTCGACTGGTATGCCCCTAACACCCCAGGTGCTCAAACGGTTATGGCAATCCCGCAAAGGTTCCCCCCATTATAGTCGTTCTCATTCGTTTACTCCATATGCTGCTGCCCCTCCGGGAATGCCAGCTGGTACATCATTCTCGATATATTACTTATTGTGATCCACTACCTTCAAAGCTCTTAATGAGCAAAGAACCATTCTTCTTACCGATGTACTTGAAGATGCTTTAGGAGTTGAAGACCCTCCAGTCATATTAATGAGAAATGAGTCCCTTCTCGTTCAAGATGCTACCCGGAATCAAAGTTCTATTTTGCCATCCTTAACGTCTCTCGGAAATATTCCTCTTATTTCTACACCTGATGAAATAAGAAACACACCTAAAGGTACTATTCATTCTTTTGAACAGAAAGACGAAGATACTGCTGTCATTTTAAGAAATCTCCACCAGAAAAAATTTTCCGTTGCATACATTTATAGATTTTCCCCTTTTCGGGCTTGCCTGACACCCCAATCCTCGTTTACTGCTGACACTCTGGACACCTCCTCATCCACTTCAAAAGATGAAAATAGGTAATAGTTGCAGTTTCGCACGTTTATTTCCGACCCAGACGTTGCTTAAATGTCCAAGATTTGGTCATCCCCGAAAATACTGCATGTGACCTCATGAACAATGGTGCCCAGTCTGCTAAAATTATTTCACAATTCCTATGAAAATACACCACACTCTGCAAAAAAACTGTGGAGGACCCCACAGTGCTCTTCCTTAAATGCCCGTCTTACCTGTGTTTGAACAGGAAGTTTTGGAGTTAATGTACCATACTGATTTTGAGCAGGAGAGATGCTATACGCCAGCTCAATAAAAAATATCCTACAAGACAAAGACAATCTTATCATATATTATATAATATATATATATATATATATATATGATAATATATATATATAATATAATATAATATATATATTTATATATATATATATATATATATATATAGCCTGTAATTGCTCAAAATTACCACCTACTTCGTCAAATAAGTACAAAAGCCGCCCTTTATCCAATCTCCGTCCAAATGCCATCAACAGCCCTACCCCGAGTACAGTTTCAGTTAACTAACAATGAAAACTAGTGGTTCTTCAAAACAAAGCTTGGAAAAACAATTCCTGCTAAGACACACTGTCCCATACCTACCTATAGGTTTGCCAAACTCACACAAGAGGACTGTGTCTCTGTCCCCTATTCCACCTCCCACTATTACTCAAATTCCTGAAAAAGATTTTTCTAAACACAAAGAAAAGAAGAATCACCACGCTAAAGATTATTTGTAAAATACAAAGCATCTGAATTTTTAAACCAAACCACACAAACCAGAGATGTAAAAAAAAAATTTAACTCAGAAGAGACCTCGCCATAAGTCTATACTGGGACAAAAAGGCCAATGACTTCAATAGATTATACCCAAACAATCACAGGTATCTAACAACCCACAATCAACCTTCCGGTAGTTTGCAAGATTATTCCAGCTCTTCTGAATCCTCCTGTAACTCTTCTTCCTAATTTCCTATCTCAACACTCCCAAAAGGATTCTATTCCTTAGCGGATGAAATGGATAACTGCTCCCAAATAGAGCTTGATTTGACTAATGCTTCCTGCGTTTCCAAGAGATGTGAATGGAAACTCGTCCAACGTAAACGCCGCAAACGCTCCAAATGTTCTGGATCTATTAGAGGCATGAAAGGGAACCCAGAGCTCTCTATTCTTAACTCAAATTATCCAGTCTCCCAAAATCACTCGCATGATGACTTTCTTGCAAAATCTCCAGTATCAGACTTTGTTAACACAATGAATCCTATATCGGATCCCAATATCACAACTCCAACAACCTTTCAAAAGATGGCACCTTACTGGTGACACCTTCCTTCTCCATTTTCATGGAAATAACCCCAAATCCCCCCATACATTTCTGAACCTGCTTGCTTGGTAGATACTGATATCGCTCCCATTCCTAAACATGAGCATATTGGTTGCTCTTCCAACGACCAACCCAATCCACACAATAAGATGAACTTGGTTGAACTCAATTAATCTCGCATTCTTGGCGA
>JABUQX010069262.1:22500-24062 GCA_015478945.1 Trachelipus rathkii
AAATTGCGTTTCTTAAAGTTCTGAGAAGAGAGTACTAGAGAGAGTATAATTGAGTTATTCTATTTCTTCAGATTATTCTTCTGAGTTGATTATAATCTGAACAGGGCGGGTATTAAATATATATTCATTTCGAATTATGCAAAAATTTGCTTGCGCAAATTCTTAGCATAAGTTCGATTATAAATATAATTTTTTTTTATATATATATAATCATAATGGAGTTCTACGTTACTTCCCACGCTAAACACGGGGTGAGAAAGTATGTAATAATAATATAATTATACAAGATATAAAAGCTAATCATCATTCAAATGTAAGCATATTTGAGTGCATTCGTAAAATGCGCGCAAACATACAAAACATATAATACTACGGTACCTAAAAGAATAATAAATAATACAATTAAAGTAAAAGTATTTCAAATGAAAGCATATTAATTATGTTGCGAAACATAAGTATACATACAACATTTGAAGGCATAATAGATATACATTGAAATGCCAAATTAATATGCAAATACAAGCATATCTTGTTACATCCGACAGATCTTAAACATAATACAAATATTTAATATATAAAAATACAATAATTTTAATATATATACAGAAAATGAAAGGGGCATTTAAACATAAGCATATTTGGCTATATACCAGCACCGCTTTAAACCCAGCAAAATATACGAACATTTAAATGCATCAAAAATACAACTAATGTTACAAATATTACTCATATCCTAAAAAATAATACAATATTTTTCAGAGTGTGAGCTATATACTAATATATATATATATTATATAATAGTATATACTAGTATATATATATATATTAAATATATATTATATATATATTAAAAATATTCAATAAGTCTTTGTTTTTGGATCAATGTTACTTGGACGCCTCGGGTCGTTCTTCGGTAAGGTGGTCTGTTTCTTGCAGCTGATTGTCGATTGATTTATGTTTTGAATAACAAGGAAAAAGGTCCAGTCAGTAAAGCGAGTTTCGAGGTTTTTTGATTCGATCAACACATGTGTGCATGTTTTTAAAGCTTCGTGACATATGTAGAGGCGAAATTTGCCTAAAATCTAGTCCTTTATTGTAGCGATAGGTTTTTATAAGCATTTAATATGTAACATTGATTGAATCGGTAAATCCAAGGAAAGGTCAATTATAAGGCGTTTCTAATGTTTTCTTGATTCGAACAATACGTACGTAAACCTTTTTCAAAGCTTCGGATATGAAAGAAACATTGTGGGACATTTGTAGAGGCGAAATTGTCTGATATCTTGTTTCTTTATTTTCGTGGTAATTTTCTTGATAAGAAGGAAACTTATTAAAAATGGGAGATGGCATAGAATCATTGTAGAATTCGAAAAGGATGATCTGTAGTTTAGCGTAGATGGAATTCGAAAATGAGTTTCCGACCATTAATCAAAAATAATTGAAGAATAAGAAGAAGTCTGTATCCGATAATGTATGGCTCGATCATATTTTGGAGGATCTGGTTTTAGGTTTCCGGATTATTTGTTTTGTTCTTTATTGGGAGCGTTTTTAAGCGTTGGCTA
>JABUQX010069263.1:2500-10000 GCA_015478945.1 Trachelipus rathkii
AAATATGCAAATCGCTAAAAGCACCGTAAACATATTCAACAGAACAACCTTTTATATATGTAAAACATATTCCACCCAAACATTTATTCTCACAGAGAGTTCTGCCGCACACGGGTTTGGTTCATGTCAGCTGGTGATTTGAAAAACCTATGCGGCTTGAATTGTATATCATGTCTTAACCCCGGCAAACCTCAAATCTTGTGAATATATTTAACATTTTAGCGAAAACATTTAAAATGATTTCCAGTTTGTTAATAGGCACAGAAGGTGCAATAACTGTTAGGGACATAGGGAAAATGGGAAACTGTTTGAAAAATTTTTCACTCATGGAACCTATCATTGCATGTAAACAGTTTTTTTTTATATATTTATTGTCAAGAAATTTTTTACTGCATTTAAAAGAACTTTGTTACCTTATCTTTAATCTTGAAAATTTTTATATATACCTCATACTCTCATATAGTGCATGTAAAGATATCTTTATCAAGAATGTCAAATCTTGTGAATATATTTAATATTATAGCGAAAACATTTAAAATGATTTACAGTTTGTTAATGGGTACAGAAGACGCAATAATTGTTAGGGACATAGGGAAAATGGGAAACTGTTTGAAAAGTTTTTCACCTATGGAACCTATCTTTGCATGTAAACAGTTTTTTTTATCTATTTATTGTCAAAAAAATTTTTAATGTATTTAAAAGAACCATGTTACCTTATCTTTAATGTTGAAAATTTTTCTATATACCTCATACTCTTATATAGAGTATGTGAAGACATCTTGATCAAGAATATCAGTGGAATGAAAAAATTAGCATAAAATACAATTTTTCTTATGTCTAAGAGTTGACACTAAAACTAAGTTGACAAGTGGTAATGGAATGAAATTTCAAGAGGGATAGAATATGCAAAAGGGAAATATTTTGAAATCTTCATTAACGCTTATTTTCACATCAAAGGAAATTACACTGGGCAACAGAATTTTTTTTGAATGTTTCCTTAACTTCATTAGTGTAATCTTACTAATTTTGGGGTGAGAAAAACGAATATGACAAAGAAAAATCTTTATTAGCTCTAGTTTCTGTGATATACTATAAGTGGAAATATGTTATTTTAACGGATTAAGAGAAAACGATACATTTTAATTACATATGCCAGCAACATTGAAAGTGCATTTTAAATATTGTTAATGACAGTTACATTCTAAGAGTTCTAAATTGATGGATGAATACCTGGCAGGTGGTTCGATGTGAAGAGTATCATGTGGTGGCTTCATGAGATCGTTTTCTTTTGGCTTGCTTTTTTAGGTGAGTTTCGTTGCATCCCTACACACAGATCAGCCGTAATCCGCAAGCATAGTTTCATTCCAACTGCCCTGATACCATTGTTCCATTACAGAAATATCCTGATGGAATCTTTCTCCGTGTTCATCACTGACAACTCCACAACTAGGAGGGAAAAAGTCTAGGTGGGAGTGGAGAAAATGGATTTTAAGGGACATGTTGCATCCGAGTTGATGGTATTTTTCCAGAAGTACTGTCACCAACTGAGTGTAGTTATCATCTCTTTTGTTGCCTAAGAATCCATGTATAACTTCTTTTAAGACTACCCATGCTTCCTTTTCTTTTCCCTCCAAAACTCGGTCAAACGCAGAATCCTTAACAAGTTGTCAAATTTGTGGCCCAACAAAAATACCTTCCTTAACCTTTGCATCACTCAATCTAGGAAATTTGTCTCGTAAGTACTTAAAGGCCTCTCCTTCCTGGTTCATACCTTTGACAAAATTTTTCATGAGACCCAGCTTTATATGAAGGGGTGGTAGAAGAACAACTTTTGGGTCCACGAGAGACTCGGCAACGACATTTTTCTCGCTAGAGTCTAAGATTTCTTGCAGGCCAGTCTGCTTGAATGTAATGTGTTTTCCTATCCCTACTGCTGCGCAAAGAGAAAAAGCAGCAGAACATAGTGTAGCCCTGTTGCAATCCTAAGAGTACAAAGATGACTTTGAGATCGCCTCAGATTTTCCACCTGTGTTCACCATATTTGATTGAGTCAGGAGGGGCTGTCATGTTTAAAAGTCACTTCTTCATGAACTGCATGACCAACAGGAATAGAAGAAAGACGATTGTCATTGTGTAGTAATACAGCTTTCAAACTAAGCTTGGAGGAGTCTATGAATAGTCTCCATTCAGTTGAATCATAGTTCAAATTCAAACATTTCATCAAACCATTAACGTCGCAGCAAAAAAACAGATTATTTTTCCTCTCAAAGAAGGGAAGCAGATCCCTCTGACGTTCTCTGTACTTTGAGGCCCTGACATCACGTTGGAAAAGATTCCCATTTGCTGTAGCCTTGACCCTAGAAGTTTTACCTTCTCCTTTGACAAGTCAAGGTCTCGAATAAGATCACTCAATTCCGCTTGACTCAGTCGGTGCGGTGTATCATCGTTTACCTCAAAATCTGGGTCATGGGATGTGGAAGGCTTGTTGGGTTCTTCTTCTTCCACACTGTCTTCATTTTCTACTTCAAGCTCATAATGTTGAGGTGGAGTAGGAACTGGTAGACTATCTGAATGTGGAATAGGTCGAATAGCAGATGGAAGATTCGGGTATTCAACTGTTCCTCTTTTCTTCCTTGACAATCCTGCCTTTATAGGTGGAGTCAAGCAGAAGTAGCAGTCATCTGTATGGTTTGTAGGCTCCCGCCAAACCATAGGCACAGCAAAAGCCATACATCGTTTTTTATTTTTCAGCCATTCTCGTAGTATAACTGAACAAGAGTTGCAACATATATGTGGAGCCCATGACTTATCCTGGTCCCCTACCTTCATACCAAAATAATGCTGATAGGCAGTCTTCACAAGAGGCGTCAGATTGCGTTTCTGTGACAAAAATGTTATTTCACCACATATGTAACAAAAATTATTCACTAAATTTACACATTTTCGTGGCATTTTGATAAAACAAATTTTACACTTCAAAAGCACTCCAAAACCAGAAATTCTGAGAAAAATAAAACATAAACAATGTAATGTAAAACTCACAATCACATTAACAGTTATTATGTTTATAACCTACAAACATCTGGGGAACGTTCTGTTATGTCAGTTGAGAGGTGTGACAACTCTCAAAAACAAAATTTCCCCCATACTACAAATGTAGACTCTAAAAAATTACATGTCACTGTATATCCAAAGCAAGAGCTAATCGATTATTTTTATGGTGATTTTTGAATTCAGCAGATGGAAATGCAGTAGAATACGCTAATTTTGATCCCGAAACAATTTCATTGTTGGGAAAATATATTTATTATTTAAAAAACTCTACGCCTAAAAATACAAATATTTCAATTAATTTTGACCAATTCAATTATTATTATTATTATTAATTATTAATTATTAATTATTAATTATTAATTATTAATTATTAATTATTAATTATTAATTATTAATTATTATTAATTATTAATTATTAATTATTATTATTATTATTATTATTATTATTATTATTATTATTATTATTATTATTATTATTATTATTATTATTATTATTATTATTATTATTATTATTATTGTTATTGTTATTATTATTATTTTTTTTTATTGTTATTGTTATTATTGTTATTATTATTATTATTATTATTGTTATTGTTATTGTTATTGTTATTGTTATTATTATTATTATTATGATTATTATTATTATTATTATTATTATTATTATTATTATGATTATTATTATTATTATTATTATTAATATTATTAATATTATTTATATTATTATTATTATTAATATTATTATTATTATTATTATTAATATTATTATTATTATTAATATTATTATTATTATTATTAATATTATTATTATTTTATTATTATTATTATTATTATTATTATTATTATTATTAAAATTATTAATATTATTAATATTATTAATATTATTAATATTATTAATATTATTAATATTATTAATATTATTATTAATATTATTATTAATATTATTATTAATATTATTATTAATATTATTATTAATATTATTAATATTCTTATTAATATTATTAATATTATTATTAATATTATTAATATTATTAATATTATTAATATTATTAATTTTTTCTTTCTTTCTTTATCTTCCTCTTTTCCCCAAGACTGCGGAGGTAAAGGTGCATGTCACCATCTTGGAAAAGAAAGCAGTAGAAGAATATGACAAAGAAGAAGGCCCAGCCTTACCACCCCCTCTGTACCATTAATTGAAGTGAGAACTCCTCACAGACAGAAAATCCACCCTAGAGCTTCATAGAACCGCGACGGACCCTCACTATGGTAAATCGTCAATGTAAGGGTTCACCCCTTGGGCCAGGTGGGCCACAACCATGCCCTCATACAAAACCCCGCCATTCACTTCCTATTATGCACCTTTATTCTCCATCTGTAAACTCCTTTCTCTCCTTCAGACATTCGTTCACAGACTCAATCCACTTTTTCTTCGGTCTCCCAGCCGGTCGGTTCCCAACACACTCGCCACTATACATCCGCTTAACCAACCGACTTTCATTCATCCTTTCCACATGACCAAACCATCTCAACATACTTTCATTCATTCTCTCATTTACCCTTTCACACAACACAACTCTTTAATACGTTCATTTCCTCTCATTTTATCGATTCTTCTCACACTAACATGCCTAAGATTGTCCATCTGAACACATTGAACTTTAGATCTATACTTCTTATTCCAGACCATAGTCTCACTACTATACAATAACACAGGTAACAACATAATTACACCAGCAACCTTCCTGCCATTCACAACTTTCCTACTACACTCTGCATCATCCGTTCCCTTCTCATCCAACACATACCTAAATATTTAAACTCTGACACTTATTAATAGTATTATTAATGTGGATATTAATATTAATATTAATATTAATATTAATATTATTATTAATATTAATATTATTAATATTAATATTATTAATATTAATATTAATATTATTAATATTAATATTAATATTAATATTAATATTAATATTAATATTATTAATATTAATATTAATATTATTAATATTAATATTATTAATATTAATATTAATATTAATATTAATATTAATATTAATATTAATATTAATATTAATATTAATATTAATATTAATATTAATATTATTAATATTAATATTAATATTAATATTAATATTAATATTAATATTAATATATTAATATTAATATTAATATTAATTTTAATATTAAAATTAATATTATTATAATAATAATAATAATAATATTAATATTAATATTAATATTAATATTAATATTAATATTAATAATATTAACATTAATAATAATAATATTAATAATAATAATATTAATATTAATATTAATATTAATATTAATATTAATATTAATAATATTAATATTAATATTAATATTAATATTATTATTAATATTAATATTAATATTAATATTAATATTAATATTAATATTAATATTAATATTAATATTAATATTAATAATATTATTATTATTATTAATATTAATATTAATATTAATATTATTATTAATATATTTTTATTAATATTATTATTATTATTATTATTATTATTATTATTATTATTATTATTATTATTATTATTATTATTATTATTATTATTATTATTATTATTATTATTATTATTATTATTATTATTATTATTATTATTATTATTAATTCTTTAATTCTTTCCTCTAATTGCATGGTCATTTTGTAAATGAATTTACAAATGAAGATAAGAATTTCAAAAAATTTACAAATTATTAATACTAAATTTAAAAATTCAATTTCCTTGAACAATTTTATTTTTACTTTGAAGGATATACACAACGATTGCACATTCACGATAAGGTTAAAGTCTTATAAAACCAATTTCCTAAATAACACATGAAATGAAGTAGGGAACACGCTGAAGTTTCGTAAAACCAATCACTTAAAACCCAATATTTTCTTTCCAAAAGACGGAAATGCTAGCTACTTGTATTCAATATATATATATATATATATATATATATATATATATATATATATATATATATATATATATATATATATATATATATATATATATATATATACTATATATATATATATTGTTAAGATGGTTTGGACACATGAAAAGGATGGAAGAAGGGGAGAGATTGAGAGAGAGAGAGAGATGATGGATTGAGACCAAAAGGTAGGAGACCAGCAGGAGTTCATCCCTTGGCCCATGTGGGCACAACCATATCCCATCACAAAACCCCTCCATTCACTAATATTTTGCACCCTTCTTCTCGCATCTGTCAAACTCACATTTCTCTCCTCCAGGTATTCCTTTACTGACTCAATCCACTTTTTCTTCGGTCGAGCCGGTCGATTCCCAGCACACAAACCACTATACATCCAATTAACCAACCGACTATCATTCTTCTTATATCCACATGAAAAAACCATCTCAACGAACTTTCATTTATTCTCTCACGTACCTTTTCTTCACACAACACAACTCTCTAATACGTTCATTCCTCATTTTATCAATTCTTCTCACACCTAACACGCCTCTAAGATTGTCCATCCGTACACATTGTACTTTAGATCTATACCTCTTATTCCAGATCATTGTCTCACTACTATATATTAACACAGGTAACAACATACCCGCATGTAAGACCCTAGCGCACACAAGACTTAGTCCCTTTTCCTGCCATTCACAACTTTCCTACTACACTCTGCATCATCCATTCCCTTTTCATCCAACATATATCCTAAATATTTAAACTAAGACACTTGTTCTTGCTGCTAACCATCTAACATAACTTCACACCGAGGACTGTCCTCACTCACAACAATAGCCTCTACCAATAACCTTTCATCTACGTTTACTCAATAGGTAGGGTACCCACCACTCTCTTCCATTCTCCATCACTCTAATACCATTCCCTGACACCCCCACCTCTAATTCTTTCATAACAACATCCATGTACAAATTAAATAACCAAGGAGACATAACACATCCTTTCTTCACTCCTTTATTAATATTAAACCAATCACTTTCGACTCTATTTATTCTGACACACACTTCACTATCGTTATACATAATTTTGATTCCATTTTGATGCTTACCACCAACACCATATATCACTAACACCTGCCTGTTGCAAATTTATAAAACCTAAATACAATTTATTCTTCTTCTTCCTCAATTTTTCAATCATTTGTTTCAATATAAAGATTTGAACCACACATCCTTTACTACTTCAAAACCCACCTTGTTCTTCACCAATCAGTCCTTCAGTCACTCGACGCAGTCTTTCGACCAATATACGAGCATATATCTCCCCTACAACACTCAGTAAACTAATTCCCCCATAATTACTACAGATACCCTTATCTCCCTTACCCTTATATAAGAGTACTATTACTGCTCTCCTACAATCCCTCGAAACCATACCCTCCATAAACGCTTTGTTACACAACTTCCAAATCCAATCAAT
>JABUQX010069263.1:12500-49032 GCA_015478945.1 Trachelipus rathkii
ATATATAGTAATGACAGTAATCATACATAAGGCTGAGATTGTAAGTAATACTATCTATGAGAGGGTATTTATTAGAAGAAGGTGGATGATTCATGAGACGCAAGTGAAGTAAAAAGTGGAGACATAAGAACGGAATTTGTACTTTCAGGCTCTATCAGTTAAATGTCAATCCGTGAATAAGAACAAGAGACTAGCAACCGTATTCCAATTACTTAAAGCCGGGCCTTCTCACACTGAGTTTTTTTTGCTTTGAAAAGCTCCGTGGACCACGCCATCGGAAACTCGTGTTGTGACTGGACGCTTAGACTTACCGATAAGCTTATGGAGAGTAGGCTCTGGGATGATGCGTGATCTCATTAGGTGAGGCACGCAAATGAAGATGTTAGTTCCATTGGAGACGCGTGAAAACCCTACCTGAGTATATAAAAAGGTATGTCTAGGATTACATTCTGAAAATCCCAAATTGAGGATTGTGGTATCAAGAAACGAGTTTTCAGAGTGCTCAGGAATAGCGAAAGAGAAAGCAATAATCTCGAGACCGAAGGAAAGAAGATGGCTAGCGCCCCAACTGACAGGTGGCGACAAGGTCCTAACCAGAAAGAATAGGTGAATAGACGAAATAGTGTATATGATATAAAATGATATATTAATAGATATAAAGTTTATATATATATTATATAATATATTATTACTTATTTATATATACTAGAATGATAATAATTATGATAGAATTTAATAAAATAAAGTATGCTCTTTATAAAGATTGTATAATAAATATTATTCTATGCAAAAAATTTCAAGTCTATATACAAAAAATATATATATATATATTATAAATATATAATATATATATATTCATATCTATAATATATATATATATATACATTATATTCATATATATATATATTTATACAGTATAATAGAGAATATATAAAATATAAATATTCGATAAAGTAATTTATATTAGAACGATAGAAGAGGCAAATTATCCGCATGATAATTATTATTAAAATAATTATATAGTGAGTGAAGTATAGTAATTGTAATATGAGTATAAGTAATGAAGTAGGTCTGAATATACGTAATCGGAATATAATATATAATATATATATATATATAATCTGAAGTGGATAGAGTTATTAGAGGTGCATTAGTTATGAATAGTTGAATATCTGATTTCTTTTGTTAACTTCTTTAAGTAGAATATATATATATAATAGATAAATTAAAGTAACATAAATCTAGCTTATATATGTTCTGACTGTTGTCGAAGATGGACGGATTAAAAATAGAAGGGAAAAAAGAGAGAGAGAAGAAACTGGAGAACAACAGAAAAGAATACTAAAAAAAAGATAAAGACAAAAAGAATATAGAGACAGTAAGACACTGCAGAGCTGCAAGAGCAGAGCTCTAACAAAAGTCCTTGCAATAGCTTCAGAATTCACAGATGAGAAGGCTTAATGAATGAGGACCTTGGCACAAGCATATACTTAGTGACAAAGAATTTCTCAGCTAAAATCTGAATAATAAATTGTTTTTAAATTTGTATATGAGCACGAATGAAGTAAAATATATGTATGTATTATATGAGATAAAAATTTATGAGTTGCGAGTGAAAGAAGCAAATTTCTGATCAGCTGATTTCGTTGTTTATTTATTTTATCATATGGCCTTTATTAAAATAAGACAATGATTAGTCATAATTTATCTGAAAAATAAAATGGAGGAGCCAACAATACTCTAATCAGCGGGACTTAGTTCGGTTTTGATAATTTGACATTAATAGAAGTAGAATTAATGGATTTTAAGATGTTGAAAGAGAACAAAAAATTGCTAGACCTAATATTAATCTGGCCAGAGGATTTGGATATATAGCCACACATCGGATCATATGAAGGTAGAACTTTTTCGCTCTGCTACTAAGAGCAGGAAACCTAATTAGTTAATAATATATATTTTATATATATATATATAGTATAATATATATATATATATAATAGTATAATATATAATAAATATATGTATCAAGCGTCAGTATATATATATAATAATAGTATATATATATAATATATACATATAAATAAAATATAACCCTATAAATATATACTATATATATAATATATATATATATATATAATATATACAATAGACTTGGTTTAGGGCGACAGGTCTAGCAACCCGGCCCTCTACTTACTTGCTTGAACTACTCCCTGGCTATCCAGTCATTGGAAAGTACGTTTGCGCCTAGAAGCATGATATTCTGGAGAGCTCTGAAGAACGAGTTTCGAGGCCAAATGTAAGACGATGCTCAGTTTCCACTGAAAGGGTTGAAACCCTACACCTTTGAGTGTATACACTCAAGGACTATCGTCGAAACCCATTGCGCGAGAAATAGTATTAACACATAAAGCTATCCCTCCCAAAATCAAACACAAAATAGGGAGCAAGGCAACTTTTTGGGGTTGAGGATAGCTCAGTCGTAAAGCACCAGGGTAATTATTTGTACTCTCATGCACTCGCAACATGCAAGGAGGTTGTCATCTCTCAAGAGAAGGTGCAGTAAATTCTTTAACAACGCTTAGACCCAAAATATTTCTTTACTTTTACTCATCGTGTTATAATAAGTTGCGATTAAAGCTAGTGCAATATTTTCAACGATATGAGCCCAGTATTATAAAGAAACGTAGGAGAGGGCACACGGCTGAATCAACCTGGTGAGATGTCGCTTGAAGGGAGCTCGGTTGTCGTTGTATAAACTGTTTTTCTCTAGGAATGATCTTTAGAACTCCAAGACTTTGTAGTTTTGAGAGAGGAGGGTTTGTGAGATAGCTGCGAGATCTTAAGATCGTAAATAACACTAAGGATTATCAATATATGGTCTCGAACGTAGGCATACAATGCGGTCCGAGGTGTCGCAAAATTCTCGTGTAGAAGGCATAAAAGGTTAATATTATCCCATTCAGCCACTGGAAAACCTGTTCTTTCCCCTTATTCACTATTTCCATATAAATAAATTGGCGATTAAGTGATTGACAACTATTATTTTACATCTGACAAGAGCTTATATAACCACACCTATACGAGAGATTAAGGTGACAAGGGCATAACACCTGGTGGAGTCTAGTCGCTCATCTCAGAGAGAGCTCTGATGCTTTGAAAAACGTGATATATTCTTAGAATCAACGCAAATTTTTTGAGGGGCTCTAGGAGGGATAGCGTGTTCCAGTCGTACAAGCCACGGGATATAAGAGTGAGTTCTCTCAGACACCCTCGCTAACTATTGTCAGGTGTGTGGTATCAATCCTTATGAAGGCAAGAAAACAACAAATAAAATGTTCTTTCTACATTCGCATAAAATTTCTTAATCTTTAATAATATAATAAGTAGGAGGTAAAGGCAGATATTTATAATAATACAGAAGATTGTCTGAGATAGAATGAATTTGTCTAGTAATAGAAGAAACTCAACAGGAGGTTATAAGCGCTAACTCATATTTATCCTTATTGATATGAATAAGCTCACTATCATAAGCTTTTATTGAGACTTCGTTACCGATATAGATGATATAATTATTACCTGCATATATACTCAGTATATTTCTAGCTGAATGATAAATATATATATAGTACTAGTAGATTGAGTTATATTAAGGAGAATATATAATACGTAGATATTCTTTTCACACTCAATTATGAATAGTATATATATAATATATATACACTGAGTTATTCTAAGCTCCATGATAATGGCGTAAGAAATTAACATACTATATAATAAGCATCGAAACCTGGATTAAATGAGTATAATAGTAAAATAAGTAATTATTTATGATTTTATATTAAGAAGGAGAATATGATATAGGATGAAATACAGAAAAATTTAAATCTGTAAAGTAAAGGAAATGAAACCTGCATTCAATACTCACATCATAACGATTAACGCTCTCACTCCTATATCTTTTAATTATCATTTATAACATATCTTTCACATATCATTAATACTATATTTAATGAGAGTGTATAGGTACAATATTATTGCTAATCATCTGCAATAACACTTGGAACCTTACATTATTAAGACCCTGAGTACCTAATATATTTAATACATTGTAGAAGGTGAGTTATTCATGGTCTCGCGAGTGTGAATCACACATACAAGAAGATTTTGAGAGGATTCGTGCGAGTGTTTGGCAGGGTGTGTTATAAACGACAGAAGGCCATTACCTCAATGTCAAGCAAAATATAAACAAGAATAAGGTGCTCGATATTGTATAATTTGAGTTAGATAGCTTATACCAGTATATACTTTCATGCATTTATCTATTTGAATATTGATTAAATTATATCTCAATAAAATGAAATAATAATTTCATTTATCATGAGTTTATAAATATTTTAAAAATATAATGTATTATGTGTGATTTGAATATGAATATGAGATCATGAGAGGAGGAGGTTATTCAAAGAGAAGTGTAGTGATCAAAAAATTGGTAGTAGAGAGTTCTGCGCTGCCTTAATTAAAAGAATCCATTTCGGTGGAATGACATTATGGTGAGAATACCAACTGTCTCTCTGGCATGCTCGCTACAGAGCTCTTTAAATGTAGAGGGGATATTAAATATATGTTGCGCTTATACTATATAGTGGATGTTATTTATAGTATTAGTATGTTGAGAAACTATAGTGAGTGTGAGATATAAAAGGTAAGATACAATAGTCAATTCTAAGTTTCAGATGTGAGTTCAAACCTTTTAGTAATATAATATGTTAGGTTATGAGAGAAGAGATAAATGAGGAATGAATATTCATTTTTAAAGTGATATAGAGTTTGAAATAAAAAATGAAAAGGAATAAGTTGAGAGAGTAATTATAATAAATGTTTTATAAATAAAAGGCTTTTAAGTGTTATGGGAAAATAACATACGAAAAAAGTCGGTTGGTTAACAAGATGTATAGTGGTGAGTGTGGACAAAGAAAATATAGAATAGGGAAAGGAAAGGATATAAGAAAAAGTAAACGAAAGAATGCAGGATTTTGTTTCGAGTACAACGTGAAAAACGTAATTCATGACATGAAGAATTCTTGAGAGTAATTGTGGACATTTGAATTTATATATTTTACACTATATAGAGTTAAGAGAAGACTAGTGCAAAATAAAGAGTGAGAGTGGACACTGTGAGTGTGCGATTAAGATCGGCGCATGGAAAGATAAAGGTGTATTTGTGTGTGCCTGTTAACTCACAAGTTGTTATCAAAAATTACTTTCTCAGTAATATTCAAAAAATAAACAAACACACAAAAGAGAGAGAGAAGCCTTCTCCAGTGGTGTTTATGCTGAAGCGGAAAGCATAAAAAGCACTTCTAATATAGCTGTACTCGACATCTAAGACATACTATTACTTAAAGGGATACTCCACTGAATGGAAGGTAAGGGTTGGGAGTGTTTTCTTTGCGAGAATTTTACATCATGCTCTTCCTATACTCTAACTATAATACCTTCTCCTCTCTTGAGAGAATTGAGATTACTATATCCATCATAACATAGCTTTAGTCCTCAATACACGTAGGGATACAGAGCTTGTTTCTTCACAAGACTACACTATTCTTAATTTGATATAAATAATATTATTAAATTTAAAATAGTTAAAATAAATAAAATTTATTATATTTAGAAATTAAGATAAATATATAATATAAAATTTTATTTAAATATTATACCTTTTATTTAGTGTTTCTATATTGAATTTTTGTGATATTATATATATTACAGTTGGACACGAAATAATTACTAAATGAAATATAGTATTATGGCTGTAGCTTACTATATCAGACGAAATTTGCTAAACAACTTGATTATATGGGAAATTATCTTCCTCCATCCTTCACATTTTCGCTTTATATACCTATATTACCTCCTCCTGAACTATTCTTATGATTTGCTCTTATAACCCCCATCTATTAGATAATTGAGTTTAATACCCTATTCATACCTCTAAATACTAACTATACCTCACCTATCCTTGATAATATTTTTATGGAGCAATTTTGATTTTTTACCTTATAATACTATATATATATATATTATATATATATAATACTGTATATAATATATAATATATTATATAATATATATATATATAGTATATAATATATAATAGTTATAGTTTATTATATAGATATTTTATATATAATATATATAAATGATATACTATAATATATATTGAATACTATATATAGTATATATCAAAAGGTTGATAACATATACCTATAATATATACCTAATATCAGTTATAAAGAAAGAACAATTAATGGGAAAGGTAAAGAATTTACTGGCCTTCCTCCGGGATTGAAAAACACGAAGTTTTAGAGAATTAGCAATATACCCGATGCTTTATCACGACTATAGAGCGACCATGCATTTGAATTAATAAATTCATGTGTCTGAAAGAACTTTCAATATACGTAAATAATAAACAAGCACTCACCGCAGCTCAGCCTTCAAGGATGGTTCAGCTGGTCTAACAGCTCGAGAGGGTATATGTCCTCTCTGACTTCTGTTCTAGCCATCAGCATATAGGGCTTAGAATATACAGAGAGTGGTCGGCGCGGAGATGGTGCGAGTACAATATAGTGTTGCTATTACTCCGTACACACCATTGAGTGTGTTGCTTGTGTGTGATTTTAGGGACATTACATAATATTTATTCGCGTCGAGTGATTAATAACATATGCCGAGTATAAAATTACAGACATACATATATATGGAGTAGTGATTATATGATATATTTAGCTAATCCATTAAAACATAACCGTAGAGTAATCGATTTCAATAAGACAGTATTGATTAATATAGTATACTTAATAATATATTCGAATATAACCTAATTATTGGGTATATTATTATTACTCATATATTATTATTCCTAAATATATACGGTATATATATATATTATAATATATATATATATATATATTATACGATAAAAATCATATAATATATATATATAATATATATATTAAATAAGCTTAAGTAACTATTTAGTTAATAATATATATATAAAAGTAGGAGTATAGGATAGAGTACAGGGTACTATTAATCACATGTAGTATAAGGTATGTGCTATAACAATGCATTATATATAAAATACTATAATTATTATAATAGTATATTACATAATTTATATATATAATATATATATATACTATAATAAACTTACCATTCTTACATAGTGAGTTAGTAACATACCTATGACTCTTAGGTTAATATATTTCTATTGTTTATTAGTTATAGTGATATAATTATATGTACTATATATATATATATATATATCATGTACTTAATAGTAATAAATAAGTTTTTATTGAACATATATATTTAATATAATATATATATAAATATCGATGAAAGGGAGGGTAAATACGTGTGATGTCATTCTAGCACATAAGGTCATTATTATGGTATGTATATATTAGTAATAGATAATTATATATAATAATATATATAATATAGTTTATACTAAGTAATTAATTAATATATATTAATATATAATTATATATATATATACTATATTATATTATAATATATATAATAGATAATCTAATTAATATAATTAATATATATATATAATAATATATATATATATTAAATTAATATTAATTATATATATACTTTATAAAACAAATGTAATTTCATATTTTAATTAATTTATAAAGATAAATAAATTATTCAATTAATGTAAATTTACAATTTACTGACTAATTAAAAAAATACTAATCAAATATGTTCAAATAACTATTTTAATACATTAAATTTAGAGTATTAATTGCTTTATTTTTTCGCAATTAATATCATATATTTTTGTAGCAGTGTTGAGTTGAGAGATTATTGTTTGTTTTAGGTTCAGAGTTATCAATGTTTTTCAATCCATTACTTGTTTGAATAATATTAGTTTAGTTAGCAAGCGTTTCTTCTTTTTATTAAAGTGTGTGGTATAGATATTTATTTCAATGTAATATCAAATCTTAGATTTGGTAACTTTAGGATGAATTGATGGATCTGTATGTTGCGTGACATTATATACTTGTGTCTACTTAATCAGTAATATAACATTTATTCACTCTTGATGTCTTGACTAGATGTTAGATGCTGAGGGTTATGATTTATTCTAATAGTCTATAAAATAAATGATTCTTTTTCAGACATGTATGGAAAGCTCACTTTCAGTGTGAAGTTTGTATTCTCCTGTTTCTCTCTTGAAATGTCTCACCATCTATTGAGAACACGTTGTGTGTGTGAGTTTTATTTTTTTTAGTTTCTTCTTTTCTTGTTTTTTTTTTGTTATGATATTGGAGTCAACACGTTGAGGTTGATGACTAACCGGAACCAACAAAAAAAAATCTTGGTTATTCTTCACAAACTTTACGTAAAGCTTGAATCATTTTCTTATCCTCCTCTAAATCTTTTATTTCATAACCTCATCTATATACAAACTCTGATTAGTTTTTTACTTTTCAATATTTATAATTGATTGCTAATATTAACTTTCATTTATACAGTTTGCTAGTTACTCAGGTTAGCGATTTAATTAACTCTATTAATTAATAACCTCTTTATAAAAATAATGAAAATTAAGATATATTTTAACAATGAATCCTGAGCAAAAAGAAAATGCCATATTATAATTTAATTATATTTAATAACATTTAATTTAATATTTTGTATATTATGAAATTATGTGTCGTTCGTAGAAGTTTATATTTGTAGTTATATATATATGTATTGACCTATCAGATCAGTAAAAATTAATCAATTAGCGTATTTTCAGTCAGTTGGTCCAAATGCTACAATTACTGATTACTTCGACACTATGTTTAGTCCTAGTGACTGAATGAATATCAAGTCGGTTACAGATTTACATTTCAAGATTAACTTGAGGACTGTGACTGGCTGAAAGCTTTCGAGTATATTCTATTACTTAAAGTGAGCGTGAATCTTGCAAACTTCCTCTGAGCTCCCCTCAAATAATATAAGGGCGTGGTGACAGTGTTCTAAGGGGGGGGGAGGGGCCTGCAAGAGCTAAATAATCTAAATTATAAATATAATAATTACTTAATTACTTTTTATCCTATAAGATTTATGTGTGGATTATATCTGTCATGACTATCAATACTATCGTAATAAAGCAATACTGTTTTACCTTTACAAGTTTTAAACCAATGAGGCAATGACATTCATTTAGCATTGGCATTGGACATTTGTAAATTTTATACCTATCTATTAATTTATTTGTAGAATAATACTAAAATGATATTATTTAAAAAAAAAAAAATCAATTCTTATAGTTGTTTGTTTTTCACACTGGGCTAATTTTTTTGGGCCCTAATCACTGTTTTTTACCGACCTTGATATATATTAATATAGTATATATATATATATATATATATATATATACTATATATATATATATATATATATATATATAGTTATATTATATATATCAATATATATATATATATTAAGAACTGTGTTAATCCATAAAAAGTTTTGCTGATATATACCATACATTAAAGGCTTTGTAATACTGTAAAATATTGTTTAATACTTGATCAATATTGATTAATATATATAATATATATATATATATTGCTATATATATTTATATATATCTTTTATATATTATAATATATATATATATATATATATATATATTATATATATCATCAAGAATATAAATAAATATATTTAATAAACCCCTAACATTTTAGACACAATATTCAATTAACATGAAAATTAATGCAAATTCTTTTTTCTTAAAATAACAACTTTAATAAAAGGATTGATATTCATTATATATACCTATATATATATATTATATATATTATATATTATATTATTATTAATATTATATATATATATATATATATATATTATATATATTATATATATATTAATATATATATCATATATATATATATTAAAATAATTTGTTAACCAGAGGGAATTTGATAAAGAGGTTGGGGTTGGGCAATTTAAAAACCCTGCTTTTAATGCAATCCATGAATATATATATATAGTATATATTATGATATATTATATATACTATATATATATATATATATATATATATATATATATATATATATATATATATATATATTTATATATATATATATATATATATATATATAAAAAGATTTTTAATAAATCCTTGGGTTTTCAATAAAACCAGGGTGGGTTGGGCAATTTAAAAAAAACTGTTTTTTTTTTGCAACCCTGAAATATATATATATATATATATATATATATATATATATATATATATATTATAGTATTATTATAGTATATATATATATATATATATTAATATATATATATACTAGTAAATATATATATATATATTATATATCATATATATATATACATATATTATATAATATATTAAACAAAGATTATTATGCAAGTTTTATATGATTTTTATATCTAAAAAAACTTAAATGTTTCATAAATGTAATGTTGAATTTAAGTACGTTGAAATAAACATATTATTAACATGTTTTCAATGGTAATTTGAAACCTCGTTATATTATGTGTTTATATGTCTATAAAAACCACAAAAGAACCTATATAAATGGATGCTATTAAAATTACCCTCATTTTTGCCTCTCGTCAAAATTCCAAACTTTTGCCTCACGTATATGATGCACAAAAGTTGTGAAAGTAAGCGATCTAAGTCTTGAATAAGAATTCCTTGCATGCCAACAAGAAATACGTGTTAAAAGAATAAGGATGAAATAAGCGTTCTAAGTATATGAAAAAAAATATATTAAAATATAAAGCAAATGATGAGAAGTAATATTTTCTATAATGGGAATAAAAATGCAAGAAAAATGGATAAAATTTGAGAGAGAGAGAGAGAGAGAGAGAGAGAGAGAGAGAGAGAGAGAGAGGAGAAGAGAAGAGAGAGAGAAGAGAGAAGAGAGAAAGAGAGACAGAGAGAGAGATGAGAGAGAGAGAGGGAGAGAGAAGAGGGAGGGAAGAGAGAGAGAGAGAGAGAGAGAGAGAGAGAGAGAGAGATGAGATAGAGAGATGAGTAAGAGAAGAGAGAAAGAGAGAAAGAATGGAGAACGAGTATGTACTAGTATGAGCAGAGAGATCCGGACAGAGAGAGATGAGAGAGAAGAGAGGAGAGAAAGTGAGGAGATGTCGACGGATGGAGAGAGAGAGAGAGAGAGAGAGAGAGAGATATGTGTATGAAAACGTATTCATGCGTTTATAAATTTAGGTTTTTGTTTTTGAGTGTGTTTGCGTGTGTGGAACGAAACTCTGAGAGAAAATTTTTATGGCTTGCTTGTTCTTGCCAATAATTTTGTTCTGAGAACGTAGTTTATTGGCTCAGTTTAAAGCAATTTAGTCCAAGAGGTTATTTCTTGCTGCAAGATATTTCTCATTCCCTGTCAATTTCTGTTTATGTATATATTACTAGGCGCATAATGTTGTCTTTTATCATTTGCATAAAGTTTTAATATGTAAATGGGATAATATTTCTTTATTGGACTTCCACTTGTGCTACGAAAATGTTATTCCTCGCGATATCAAAATCTGACTCATTCAAATGTGTATTTTTTTTCCTGTATAGGGTGAAAAAAAAGAGAATTGGGATATAAATTTTCTGTAAATTGTTTTAATGGTCTTTCATATACTGCTTTTATTTTCATACATGTGCAATGGAAAATGTGTACAAATATGTATACAATAAGTACTATAATCTTTTGTTAGATGAAAGAAGTTATTAAAGTTTATAGAACAAAAACTTCATAAATCTTCATAAATCATATTGCATTTATTGCCTACTTTGTTTTCATTAAATATTAGTACTGAATAAATTTAAGAGGGCAATATTATACGCTGATTTTAAAATATACGCACAAATATATATATATATAATATATATATATAATATACTATGATATATATATGATAAATAAATATATAATATATAAAATATATATATATATATAATATTAAATATATAATATAATTATATATATAACAATAATATTATAATATATATAATAAAATAAAATATATAATAAATATAATATATATATATAATATAAATAATATAATAATTTACCTTTCTATATATCGACTTATTATATCATATATAGTATACTATATACATTTATAATTATAATATAAATATTTTTTTATTACAATGAATTAATTATATATCAATATATATATATATATATATATATAATATATATTACTATATATAATATATAATTAAAACTAGATATATATATATATATATTTAACTTAATATATATATATATATAATATAATATTACATATATATATTATATATATATATATAATATGTGATAATTATTAATATTAATAGGTCTAATTCATAGTCATATATAATATATTATATAATATATAATTATAACATTTAATTTATATAATATACAATTATATTTATTATATTAACTATATACTATATTATATAATATAATATATAATAATAAAGAATACTCATAGCTTACTACAACTACTATGATATTATATTATAGATGAGTAATTAATATATAATATATATACATATATATATATAATATATATATATATATATATATATATATATATATTATATATATTATTATAATATATATAGATATATAATTATATATATATATATATATATATATATATATATGAGAGTAACTAAAAAACTTCACTTCTAAAAACTTAACAAAACGTGAATTGGGCCGGCTTTAATATTTATTTATATTAAATGAGCTTTATATATAAGATAAGGTACATAAAAGTTCAAAGTACGTTCCATGTGACTAAAAACGACAGTACAAGAGCTTTTCATGTTTTAGGTAACCCGTACTCAAATATTCTTCTAGTATGCTGCTAGGGAAAACTGTTAGAAATTCTCTATGAGCTTCGGAAGAGTTATAAAAACAATAGCTAGTCTTAAAGGAAGAAGATGGACCAGTAGGTTGGGCATGATAATGTTAATATGCTTTTCGAGGAAAAAAATTGTAGTTAGCTGAACTGAAGTCTTGTTGTATAAAGCAGGACTTTTTGGTCAATCAAAACTTTTCTATTTTCAAGATGTTTTAGCCTCATGCTTTCGAAATAGTTTCAGGATATCTAAATAGCATTGGTGATTTACAATGTTTCCTTACAGAACAAGTTCCCTGTGCACAATTTCGCTATTAAAGAAAGCAGACGAAAATTATCTTCATGCATTTCAAAAAACTTGATTATTCATACTTTTTTTTTCTTCCTCCGTTGAACTGATTGTAGGTTTGATTCAGGATCATATATTTAACATTCTTATATCCTGTTGCAGTTTTTATTTTCAATTCAGGATCATTTTTCATTGTTTGCATGTTAAAGCAAACATAAGGCATATCTCTCTTTTTTTATAATTATAATATATATATACATTGTTTAAATACAAAATGCTTTAACTTTGCTTCTTCTCTTTTTCCCCTCTTTTTCTTTAGCGAAGTAAATTAACGGATAACATGATACTTATGTATGCTTTCCTTAGAATACGTTGACAGCAACTCCAGAACAATCCAACCATGTTAATTTACAATCCGCAACAGCACATGATAGACGACGGAACTCCTTCAACAGAGCTAAGTGCGAGGGATCGTTATATCTATTTTGAAGCCACGGATATTTTAACGTGACGTGTATTGAAAGAACATGTAGAAGACATTACGTGAGAGTATAATATTTATTAGCTATTAATCAATATGTTGTATTGTTGCTTTTGATAAGTGCTCTTTTCAGATAGAGTAGATCATTCGAGTGCCGCCAAGGATACAGCCATACCAGGTAAGAAATTAACCATTTCAAACGTAATCCATGTGTTCTTATCTTTTTTAAAGTCATGTGTTGTTTCAAAAAAAAATAATGCAACATTATTAAGTCACACTGTTGCAAAATCAGCAATAAACCTACAATCCGTACATATTTATTCACAAAAAGAGAATGATAGATGGGCGAACAAGCCATAAATTATATATATATGAGCTAATAAAAATATTATTATACCTAATTTTATATTTATTTTATAACTATAATAATATATCATAATATTATATTAATTATAAAATATATTATATAATAATATATTATAATATTATATATATATATATTTATATATATATAGTTATATATATTTATATAATATATATATTAATATATTATATATAATTATATATATTAATATATATGGACATTCATGTACGATCCTCTCTCTGCATAAACTTTTTTGTGTATTGAGTATAAAAACAAGAAAATTTTTCAATGGAGAGGGAAAAAATTTACATTTACTGCACAGAAAATAGTGTATATAATGTATATGATAAATATATAAATTAAGGTTATATTAGGGTAATGTAAATATTAGTAAGGAATATTTAACCTTTAAGTTGCATTAAAAGCCGTGATTCACCTTCATCCTCCATACAGTTTAAAACTTATTTCTTGGCAACTTTAATCTTTATGAAACCTAATTGAGTTAGAAAAAAAAAATATATGAAGATATATATATTACACCATTTCTTGTAATAATTGGTAACTCTGACCTCAATCTTTTAGCTTAAAGGGTCGGGAAAATACGAGAAAAATCTATTAAATAAATTAAAATGGTGACATGACGCTAGTTACCGATCATCATTGCAATATGATATCTATTATAAATATATTATAATATATATACCTTCTTATTAATTACTATTATAATAATATTTAATTATAGTATATATATATGTTAATTTTAATAGGAATTTTATATTATAATATATATTATATATATATCCTAATTACTTATGGCGAGTTTAATATATAGTATATATATAGAATACATATATAATTATGGAGTATATATATATATAGGATATATACATAGAATATTACTATGCTATTCCTCGATAATGATGAAATTGTGTGTGTAGTAGTGTGTGTATGTGTCTACGTTTGTGTGTATAAATGTCAGAATTAGTTGTGCCACAAAAATTAATAAACTGAAAAGAGAAAAGTCCACTTTAGAAATTTTGGACAATAAAAAAAATTGTAAATTTTCTTTTTTTTCATTTTTAAAACGATCACTTTATTTCTCCCTCTAACGCTCCTCTCTTTTTTACCTTTTTCAACTTCCTTGTTTCTAGTTTAGAACATTTCTCAATCTCACTCTCTCTTTCTTCCTTCACATTTTTTTTATATTTCTTCGCATGTTTCCTTTACTAAAAAGAAGTTTATTTGGGTCTACCTAATAAAATGTTAGGTTTTATCCGTTGTTACAAGACGTCACCTAAATAAATGGCAGGGAAAACTAAAATTAGGAACAAAGTTAGAAAATTGGGAACAAGATTTAAAAAGACTTGCCCCAACAAAATAGCATTGCAGGTTTCTATTATGGAATTTGCCGCCCTTTTCGGGTCGGAAAATATTTTTGGGGTGATTTATAGACAAACTTTGAAATTAATGTGGCCATTTTGAAGATAGGAATCAGCGTTTTTTTTTTTCCTATGGCCTCACCTTTCCTTTTTTATTTAACTACATCTACTTGCAAACCAGAATATATATCAATATCAATAGGACGAGAAATTACATTTTAAATTGTAGATTTACAAGTTCTTTTAATATAAGCTTTTTTTTAGAGGACATAAAGTGATAAAGTCTCTTTTTTTATTTTATTTTTTTCAAATTACAGAATGTTGGCAGAATGTTGTCACACTTCTTAGAGTAAAGTTTAGATGAACCTTTTATCATATTTTTTTTCGGAATCGTCAAATATTTATTATTTAATCAAAGCGTATACTTCATGCTCTATTTTCTAATTAGTAATTTTTATTAACTAGAAATAATAAGAATTACTAATAGATTCTTTTTTTCTTTTTTAATTTATTTGTTCAAATTTTTCACGCCAAAGGGAAATATATTCAGTGTTTAATAGTTTAAATTAAAAAAATTCAAAGAATTTAGATTTCAATAGAAAAAGTTCATCTTTTTAATTCAAACTGCATCGATAATATTTTATTTAAATTATATGTAAAATTACGTATTGAGTTTAAGTCGTCTTTTTTACTACTCAAAACAAAAGGATAGATTATGCATATTGCTATTAAATATATTATATAGGTATGAAAGATTACCGGACTATCTATATATATATCCAATATAATATAAAGTGAACTTAGTAAATTTTAAAAATGATTTCATATTATAATATATTATTTCCTTAAAAATATTATAAAAATAATAATTTATGATTATTACTATTATATTAGATACCAATGGACACCTGCAGATGTGCATTGAAATCTCAAAATAACGATCTTTCGTCCTACTGTAATATAATTATTTGAACGGAAAAAGAAGAAAAATAATTAACTGCAATTTTATTTATTGTCGAAATAGAGAAAAAACACTAGCATAATATATGGTAAATTATTAAGTGAAATTATTTGGAAACTACAATTTTAAACATTTAAGTAGGTTAGTTAGGTTACCATGTAATCCTAGACCATGTTAAATATACGTAAGTATGTGGTACAGTTAGCGAATACGTATAAATTAGTTAAGTTATAATGATACATTGATATAAGTTAATCTCAAGATGCTTGCGGCTTATACCGGACTATCTCGTAGATTTAAACAATATTACTGTGAGTCACTTGCCACTAACTGCATATACTCGCCTTCATATTGGTATAATAAAAAAATACTTGGCACTTTAATATTCTGTTATGCTAAGGTTAAAGCACAAAGAACAACCCATTCTCTAGAAGTGGAGTGTAAAAATACAAAATTTATTAGCTAATATAAATAATGAATGTAAAGGACCATTCTGTTATAAATTAGCGATAATTTGCCATATTATTATATATATATATTTTATATTTATTTTTTTATTAATTATATTTATTTATATTGGTAATTTGTGGCTTTTTAAGCCCAGTTATTTTGAGTGAATAGAGTAGCTCACCATACTAGATGTTCATACTATAACTATTACTAATTTTATTCTACTATTATATATTTTGCTTAATTGTTTGCTATATACTATGAACTATTATAGTGAATATTATTATTATTTAGATTATGGGAACAAATAGCGCAATTTTTATACGTCTTTCTGTTTGATGCGAAAATTTTCTTCATTCACAAAAAAAGAGGTAATAAATTTTTTTATGTATAAATTATTTCTCACCTTAAAAACTATATATTTATTATATTTGGAAAATGTGATATATTATTAGCTGACTGTGTGCAACTGCTTCCTAACCAATTCAATTTTTCTGTAAAAATAAATTATAGTATACATAACTACAGTCAATTATATATATTTGTTTATAAATTATTATATCAATATTTTTTACACTTCACCACCGAAAATAAAAAAAATATCAATACCTGTCCACTTCAACTCAACTTAATATCCACTAAAACAAATTATTTATATGGAAGGTCATTAATTATAAAATGTTATCACATTCCATTCGTAATAGAATAAAGGAAAAACTCTATTAGTATGTAAACCTATTATTATTATTATTATTATTATTTTTATGTTGTGTATGATTCGGGGGATAAGGTGTGGAGAATAAAAATAGTAGTCATATTATATTATATTATATATAATAAATTATATATATACCGCGAAGGTACTACATATATACTTATAGACTGTAATATTCATATTTATAAACAATATCATATATAGAATTGACATACTCATATCATATATTAATTATTAATATATTTATATATAAGTATATACTTATATAGTATTACCTATATATATATAATAGGTTATATATATATATATATATATATATAATATAATAAATATACATATATTATTTACCAATTTAAATCACTACTATTATTTTAGATATATTAACTAATTAAAAAATATTATTATTTTATTACAAATTATTAACATTAATTCAAACTATTCCATACACTTTTAATTAAATAAATCTAATATTATTTTTTATATATTAGTATATATGATATCTAGGTGAGAAGCTTATTAATATTTATTTATTTATTTTATTTTATTTCCTAATACTAGCACTTTTGTCCCGCTTGAGCGGGGTAGTGTGCGTCAGCCTCCTCATCTCCAACTCCCCCCCCTCATCTCGCTCACCCAAACTTCAATCAAACAAAACACTTTCCACTTCTTTCTGCCTTCGCCAGCACCCGTAAGCACGTTGCTGTTCGTCCTGCTTCCCTCCCTAACTCGCTCTAATTCCAGCATCTCCTTTATTCCACTCCATCACCTTCCTTCCTCTTATATATAGGTCTCCCCTTTCCTTCTCTGTATTCGCGAGTGTAGACCATCATTCCGCTCCACACTTACTTCACTATATTCTTAGGTTTTTTAACCCAACTTCCTCTAGTGTAGAATTTCAATGACTTAACCAATCTCCTTCCTTTGTTTCGTCACCCCCCTCCAAATTTTTTCTCAATTGAGAATTGTCCCTCGATTACATCTTATACATTATCACCCAGGCTCCCGAACGACATCATTTCCCATCTCAAGATGACCAACATATATTACCTCCAATCACATTTCTCTTCCCTCAGCGTGCGAGCAACCCAGCTATTCCTATCCTCTCCCGTTCTGCTAACTAGCCAGCGGAGAGACGCGGCTCTCTAATTCCACCTCCTTCATTCTCAATTAGCTGTATGCTAATTCTTTCCTGACACAATTGGAGATTCAAATGAACAATTCCCCTCACCACGGATATCTAACAACCCATCATTCAACACCGCTTTGGTATATATTATTTCTATGTGAATTCAGACACTCAAAATTATGCTTTTCTCACAGCGATCACTTTATTATATTAACTTTCTGATAACGTCCTTTTCGATATGTATTCATCTCAGATCCTCACTACACTCTCATTAAAGCTTCTCTCTATTGTCACTTGTCAGAGCAAGACTACTCTATTGTGCTTTCTCGTGAGTCTGTCCTCTTACATATGGGAAACCCTTTCTCTCCTTAACAAATTTGCAAAAAAGTTTCCCCACACAATAAATGCATGCGGCCATCCCTAACATAATCTAAATCTTTACTCCTCCTTCCTCAATATGACGTACATTTCCCCACTACTAAACACTAACCTCGTAACTTCTATCTAAACCAAATCACCCCACTTGCACACTTCGACTTCCACGCTCACGTCCAACATAACAAATATGAACATACCCTTGAAATGTTACTTCGAGCCTATTCGATGGATTTTATGTTGGAGCACCAGTGTTACTTAGTCACCATCACATTATATAAAATTTATCATGTCAAATACTTCTTCTCATCAACACTCCCTCACCCTTGCCTGATTGCATACTTAACGCCACATAGGAGCAAGATATCAATACGAGAACAGTATAAAAATGTATACCACTTACCCACAATTAACTATAAATCATATCCAATATTCATATAAACATATACCACCTCCCCCGTTCGGCGTGTAATTTTTTACCACACTTAACTTCTATCCACCTATTCCCCGTGACTTTGCGACAAAATGTGCTACCATACTAATAACACGAATTATGCCTCTTTAGAAATAGCCACGGCGACGATACATAACTATCAACTCCTGCCTCATCCCACTAACTATATTAATTTAGATTTAATATTCGCTAAGTGCTAACCTAAACATCTTCACTCTCCCCCTACACCTAACACTGTTTCTCAGACACATCCCTACAACCTTATTACCTATAAAAGCCTAATAGCCTTTCCCTAAATTACCCCCCACCCCCATTTTCCTCCAACACCCTCCACAATCACCGCCAACGAATATATTACACAAACTTCTATCATTTTGAATGCTTTTTCTCTAGATGAGAGAAAACATACGCATATCATTCTACTCCTCTACTCGATGTTCCATCGTCTACGACATACTTTTCTCTCAAGCATTGACGCATCTTTAGTGTAAAAACACTTGTCTCACGCACACCCTCTCTAACACTCACCCTATTAATTTTCATCTCTCTAGTAATCTTCAAACCCATCGCCATCTATCTCCCTCTTCCGTTAATACCACCCTCTTACTTCTCAATTACGATCAGCTAGTTCCTCGTTACCAGATACACTTTTCACACATATCATTGCCACATTATATAACTTAAAAGACATATACCTCTATATATTTCCACTATTCATCACTAATCTACCAGTTGCGTCCTTAATCACCATTTTGCCACCATTCAGTTTAATCATTCCTTTATCTCCACTCCGAGTTCAATCATTCCTTATCTTCCACCAGCACTTACACTCTAATACATATTATGATAAATCTAGGTGCAGCCTAGTCCTCCACCCTAAATGACTACTCCCTTTCTTTGCAACTCATTTCCTATTCTTCACCTTACATCCCTCGAAGTACCAAGATCACTGTGGAATATATCACCACCTTTTTTTTTCTCTTTATTCATAGGCCCTAAGTGAATTTCCCCTCCTATTTTAAATATATTTCACTCTTCATAGCTGCTTTTAAACCCACTTCAAGCACAACATATGTATCCTCACCACACCTACCGCTTTACTCTTCTCTTCCCCCATTATTTGCCATATATCTACTAGCTTCTGTCCGCACTTCATAATCAATAGTCTAGGCTAAATATTTGTGCAATGTCCTCCACTTCTTCTTCACACCGACAAGGGTAAAACGTTTCTCTACAAATCTTTCTGATAATCCATTCCAGCTCATCTCTCTCCTCCCTTAATCCTCCCTCCACCCATAGAACCACCTTTCCTTCCTTGTCTTGCCTCTTTTTTTATAATAACCATATAATCATTGTCGCAGGAACACTCCGTGTAGTTACCAAAAAACCCGGATTCTCTAAAATTCTCTCCTGTCACTTTATACTACACGCAATATCTTATCTTTTGCTGCTTGTCTCCTTCCCGTCCCTTCATCATTCCATACGCTCGCTCTCTTTGCTTAAAAACAACATGCTTAACCCTTCTATGAGTTTCTAATCTCACAGCTAATCTTTTTCCTCCTACTTCCCACCATTTCACATAAGACCCTTCACTTTTCCTTTTCATCCATCACCGTTTGGGTTTTTGTGTCTGATTTGATTTTTGATCCTTTCTACTCTCGTGCTTCGTCACTGTGTTCCGTATATTCCTATTTTCATCTTAGTTCCCGTTTTCACCTTCTACTTGCAACCCCAACCCTTTTTATATTCTCCACATAAACCCATTAGAACTAGCCTCTATGAACATATTAGCATCTTTAAAAACTAAAGCTCGAATCCCACCTACACCTAACACCAATATCACGTCCCAATACACGATGTACATCTAACACTAAGAAAATCCTCCATACCTTCTCACTAAACTCCTCTTACCCTGTCTCTCCAATGTTTTTTCCAACCTTAATCAACTCTCCACTCTTTATCTCTCTCCGCTTATCCCTAACTGGCGTCCCCCTCATCCTCCACACCTCTTATATCCTACAAAACCACACAAAATAGTGATCCGATAATTCCCCTCTCTCCCGCTCTCTCCTCTAAAATACAACTTTACATCTAAATATCTATCCCTCTATTCCTTCCCATGTTACACACACATAATGCAAAGTATCGCCCTCTCTCCGCCATCGTTTATCTCACAAATCTTCTCAATGTATACTTATTGTATAATACACTTTTTTTGAACTCAAGTATTTTCCTACTACTTAATCCATTGTGTCCTCATATCGACACAGATTTGGTCTTACAACTCTATCAGACTTTCTTCCATTAGCATTCCTGCACTTGCCACCTACCGCCAATGGATACCGTCAGCTATTAATCTTCCCACCCCTTCTCCTTCCCATCGCTGCATTCAAATCTCTCTATTAAATTAAATTTTTTCATTTACTTTTGTAGGAAATTATGTAAACAATATCAATGCTAGATGATCTAATCCCCATAATCATTTCTCTCCTCCTCCTCCCTCGCTCCATTTCCCCAAGGTGGGCCTCAGGAATATATAAAAACCCACATTTCCACCCCGAATTTCACTTTTACCCACATTATCCTAGACTCACCTGGTTACACAACCTCACCTTATCCCTTCCCACATCTCTTTCCTCATATCTATTCCTACCCTTCCCTCGCCCTCACTGTCTATTGGCCCTCGATTCCCACCTGCCTGGCTCCCTGAATCAAACTACCCTTGTATTCGTTCCAAATCCATCTCCCTCTTATGCCTTTCAACTAGTTTTCTGTTATCCCTCGACCACATCCAAACTTTTTTCTTCAATACTTCAACTCTTGCACACTTCCTTCCTCTTCAAATTCCTCTCTCGTTTTACACCCTCTCTCTTCAACGTTCATACAACCCAACCACTCTAATTTACCACTTTCTCTCTCCCCATCTTTCTAGTTCTTTCTTATATATAGTACTTCAATTATGACCTCGCACGATTGTGGGTACACCACATGACCTTAAGGTACTTCCCCACATCCTAACATGCCACCGAATCTATCCCGCTCACCAAATACACCCATCAATAACAATAAAGATACGTTTAAAAATAATAATAAAATAATAAAAAGGTTAAACCACACTAATCAGTTTATATCTATTCCCCCACCCTCTTCCTCCTCCCCCCTACCACCCCCTTCCCTCTCCTTTACTTACTCCCTTTTCCTTTTTTTCTTTAAAAATTAACACCCGTTTAAAACTTAATTATCTATTAAAATCCTTCTTATTTATTTTTTTATTTATTTTTGGAATTTTATTTAAATCCTACTATTAAAGTTACCAAATTATATACATACATATATTTGCCCATTTAAGTTTACTTATTATTTATTTCAATTATATATTTGTTATTATGTATGTATCTATTATTTAAAATATATTATAATTATATTCAATATATATATTTCTTATACCATTCGCTTATCTTAAGGTTTACAAAAAATACAGAGTTCATTAAGTAAATTCATACTATGATGATATAAGGGTTGATATGTTAAATTATATACACATGAAGAAACAATGAAATGAATCATAATTTAAATATTAATAACAATCGTCACTGTGAGTCCTTTAGGACGGAGCTGAGTAGATGAGAGATACTCCACTCTGGTTTTTCAAGAAACAATTTCCTGGGTTTAATCGAGATTTTTCTCTTTCACTACGTTGACAATATTATATTATAGCTACGGATAATTCAAGCTTTGTAAAAAATAGATCGTAAGTAAAATTACCACAAGAGAGATAATTCTTACCACGATATACTTAGTCGATTTGATAGAGTGGGTATTCAGCAAAGATTTAGCTACGAATACAATAAGCGCTCTAATATTAAAATAACAAAGTTATTAAAAAAACAACATATTATATTTAACACATTTTCTGTTGAGTGGAACGAATTTATTTGGTAATATTTGCGTACCCTTATGATATATAAAATGGTAATATTATGTGCTTAACCTAAATTTAGTATGAGTATTTATATATCTAGGGCTATAAAAATAACTATAATATGATATATTATAGGATTACATATATAAAGTATATATTATTATATCCATTAGCAAATTACTACCCCGCTTAGACAATAATAAAAAATATCTACTATTATTTATATTTGAGTTAGTTCTAGCAGATAAAAATTATATATTATATTATCACTATTTGAATTTTTTAATAAATATAAATATATATATATATTGATTATATATTATATTCAATTATGAATTTATATTACATATTATTATATTATATATATTATAATATATATATATATGGGAGACATATAACATCAGTAATAAATATATACATTATATACATATACAACTTATTTTATTATTATATGTCAGTATTAGTCTAATTACAAATAAATATTTAGTATCTAGTAATCCTTATTTATTACTATCATACTTTCGATAATGGATAATATCCTATTAATATATATAATTATATAATATATATACCCAAAAAATTTAACTATGTGTCTACACAACGCTCTAATATGAATCGCTTTGCGACACCAAATGTCAACCAAATCTTTGCGCTCTCAAAAGCTAACTAAAGACGCAAACCCAAAAATCTCGAGGTCTTCGTGTGTTCCGCGCACAACAACGTCCAATTAAACTTATGTAAAATTATTTGAACAAAAAAAAAAATAAAAAATAACCACGTTTTACAAAATGTGCTCATTTGTATGACAACAAAAATAACCCTCAGACCTCTCTTATGAACCGTGGGCTAATTTTTCAATAGAAGGCACATGTTATTAATTATACTATTCCACAAGCAGAAAAAATAGTATACACTTTAATGCGCACTAATATATCGAAAAATGAATAATTTAGTTAGCAATTTATGTTATTTTTATTTAATATAAAATGATAAGAAATTAAGCAAAAAAAAAAAAAAAAACCTAAATCAACAATTTTTAAATATAAGAAATTTAAAATTTTATATGCCTTAAATGAATTATGTATGTGGTTGGAGCTGGTTAATTGTATGGAGACTTTTTTTTTCGTTTTATTTACTTTCATGCGAGCTATCATTCGTGGGTACTTTCCAATGCTGGCATACTTTCTGAGGTACTTTCCAGCAACTTTCCATATTTCATCTTATGTTCCTACGAGCCATTTTTGTATGCAATAGCTCTAATATAGATATATTAAGACTATGATGTCAATCCCTCATATAGAACGTTTGTGAGTGAAGCATATCAATTTATAAGTTCCTTCTTTAGACATGGGCAATTTAAGATGCAGTACCCTACTTTCTGAGCTAATGTAATCATCTTACTCTCCATTACTATAAGCACAAAAGACTTAAAAAAAAAAAAGAAAAAAATCTATGGCTCCTAAGAAACATAACAAGCTGTAAACAACCAATCCAAATTCAACACATACATGAGGTCCACACCAACCAACCTAGACATGGTAGGTACGAGTGCTCATTAACACAATTTTAGCCAACACCCACTGGATTAGGTACTCCATTTTATTCCAACACCTTCGACCAGTCACATCCTTGTCACAACACCCTTCGAGACTTTGCAAGACATTAAAATCACCACCCTTCTCACCAGGTCAACATTATAGTAACATTCTGAGACAATTCAACACAAACACCCAAATTACACTTCCTTTAAAACAACATACCAACTACAAAAGAGCAAATTGGCAATAACTGTCAGCCTAACAACCTTACCAATGCTTATTCACCTGAAATAACAAACTCCTCCATGAAAGCACCCTCCCACTCAAAACTAATAAATCAGAAGATTGATGGTGGACATTCACGCTTTTATAATGTGCTGTCATTACTCAAATATCTACTCTAGAATGCGAAACTTATCCTCAAACAACTAACCTTCCGCCAACATATCCAAGAAGTTCTCTTGAATAACATAAAGAAAGCAATCATCTATTTTATATACACTTACACAGTCGCATTAAGTATTTTCAGAACTGTAGATCCAGATTTCACATTGTATAAGACCTATGGGGATGGGCCCAGAGGCCAAATTTGCGTGGTGCGATTTTCCAAATGGGTAGCGTGGATTGTGTTAATAAAAGATGAAACAAGCACAAAAAAAATACATGAAATCTGAATATACATATATATATTGTACTATTATTATTTCTCACTCTAAATCATCATAAAATTATTTATCTATATATAGTCATATATTCTACTATGTATATTATTCATATAATAGTATTAATATATTATATATATATATTGGTGCTACCTATAATTTAGTAATACCTTATTAAAGGATTACTTCAATTGTGATCATCATAAAAATAAAAGATATATATATTTACCATAGTATTAAAAAATCGATCATATGTATTTTATTCACGTTTTAGGTTCTTGGAAATGTAATGTCAACATTGTTATATTATATAAATACTTACTTATACTTATATATATAAATATATATATTCCTGAAATTATATATACTTATTTCACCTCAATATATGTTATATCTTAGTACATTTATTACGTAATATTGCAATTCAAATTCATACTTCCGGTTATGCTACATATTTTATTATTACTATTAATATTAATTACTTGCTCATTGATATAGTTTATTTTGTATACAAACTTAAAATGTTTCTTTCACTGAAATAGCGTGTATTATTATTATCGTCACGAATGGTCATAGCATTGCAATTAATATGATATCAACATACGCTTATATATATAACTATTTACTAATATTACTAATAATGTATTATGACTGTTTTTCATGTTAAACTGATTATTACATTAGATATGTATGCTTATATAATACTCACATATTATATATATATATATATATATATATATATAGTATAACTATATAATTATAATCCCTGATATTGAATCTCACTATGAATAATTGCTTAAATTTTTTCCCCCCGCTGATGACTTAAAATCACCAATAAAATATTGCAAAAAGAAACCATACCTTAATATGTTATGCAGCACCTATAATTTTTAACCTATTTAATTAAATAATTTAAGGGGCTTGGAAATCCATGCAATGCGAGCATTTTACAATCCAATTATTGTAGAGGTCCATATGTTTTTTTTCTTAATGAAAAAATGAGTATGCATATTATTATATATAATCTCATTTAGAAAAATTTCTCTCATATAGTGAAACGACAATGATATAGTTTAAACACATGTAATAACTAGAATATGGTATATATTTATAAAATGCATACTCGCTATTGTACAATGCTAAGAGCGGCTACGCTAATCTTCTCAAAGAGTATGAGTGAGACGTGATAAATGACCTCTCGCCGTGATATTTTGTTTCTAATTCTTCGAACTTGACAGTATTCCAGTCTTGTGAAAAATAATATTTTGTTTGAAGAGTTTCGATTTCCTACGCCATGTCATTCCTCATTATTGGAAAGAGCATTACTCTGTCGTAACTTTTTTCTCATTATCAGTATCATGGGTGGTTTTGTTTTATACTCATTCTAAATTTTATTATATATGTATATTATACTTATATATATATAATATTATAATATATAATATTATATATATTATATATATTATATATCGAGTTTTATACCATACCTTATTTAATAAAAATTATTGACCCGAATTTTGTATAAAATGAAAAATACATTAATTATTTTATTTTTATTATATTTATTATATAGTATAATCATCATATATATACCATACTAATATATACTAAAAGGATCAGGATACCAAAAAAGGAACCAAGGCATAGTAACACCATAAAGAAACCTTACTATAGCTAGTGTAATAACGGAGAAATAAATATCATTTTAAGTTTTTATAATCAGTGTCGAGACCTTATTTTAATATACCCAAGGCACATTTTCCAAATTAATTTGAAAAGTGCCGGGGAAGGTGGAAAAAAAATCATAAAAAATTGAAGCTTTTCAAACTATTAATAGAGTTGCTGTTAAAAATTGTATCGAAAATTATGAGTGTATAAATGTTGATAATCTAAAGATGTTGGCGGCTTACTCCGCCGGTATCTAACGGAAATAGTGATGCTCAAATGTTGATTTTTTTTTTTTTTAAAACGACGAACCCGAGGCGAGTATTGAAACAAGAACGCCAAAATATAGATAAAATTGTACGATCGGGGGATTATCTCGGCCTTTATGCTCCGGGGGAGCTACGGGGGGGACTTGTGATACCTCGAACCAGTCTGTCCCTACCGTGGGTCGAAAACTCTGAACCCCCTAAAAAGGATATAAAAAGGAAAAAATATTTTCTCCAAAAAACGGTATTCGGGCAACTTTTGCTCCGAGACTACTGCAGCTTTCAAGTCAATCAGTGCTTGCGCTATTTCAGGTCTACAGGTGACTAATTGATATTTTAGATCTTTTATTTAAGATGCTGATGAAAATGAACTTTTTTTTAAAGTTTTCCTCTATGAAATTACTTCCCTGTAAATAACTAAAATGTTGTATATTTATTTCCTGTAGAATGTTATAATATGTTTTTCTCTTGTGTTAAACATGCCTGAACTCCTCTCAAGGGTGCTGGCTAATATATATATATTATTATGTATATATATATATATCATAAAGTTATATATATATTACTATTATAAATATAGCTATATAATAATATTAATACAATTATATTGTAGAGAACTATATTATATATATATATATAGAAATAGGACCTAAAAAATAATTATATTACCACTATAATATATATATAATATATATTCCAAGTCCTTTAATATATGTGAAAAATTTTATTTTTATATTATATTTTTTGCCTTTACAAGAGATAACTAAATGGCCTGCCAGTGGTTCCGCCCATGAATTATCCATGCACTCTCTCTTAGTTATTGCACGCAATGTAATGAAGTCATTGTTTTTCTAGGGACAACACCACAATAGGCCATCCAATTCCCTTTCTTGGTCCTCCCCCCTTTCGGTCTCACTTAAAATCCCTCAACTCTCCATTTTCCCATCTCCTTACTTTTTATTAAACAGCCCTCCCTCTGGCCACTTTCTCCCACCACGTTACGCCGCCACCCTCTTAGCCTTGACGATCCTACATCATAAATTAATCACTGAAGATTACTGTTATCAATTCTTTTATTCCTCATAACTACTTTGTTTTTTACTCTATTTTTCCATAATCTTAAGTTTCTTTCAATTAACTATACGTCACCTTTTCGTCTTCCCTCGCCACTGTCACACCTTCCTTTTCTCTCCTTACCGTGTGGACTCTTACATTATTTCGGCTCCATATTCAGCAGGGTATGTATCTAATATGCCTGTTGAACATTAGATTTTTTTCCATATTATATCCATATTGCAGGTTCATGGTAAATAGTCAGAACTCTTATAAGTCCGCACCTGAGAAAAGAGATGACCCTACGTTGACGAGAGGCCATAGTGAGGGGTCCGTCGCAAGTCCCGTGAAACCCTAGGGTAAATTTTTATGACTGCGACGAGTTCTCACTTTAAGGGTTGCACAAGGGGGGAGGAGTAGGGCTTGGGAAAATTGTCTTCATGCGTGGCTTGTGCTCGATCAAATTCTTTCAGTCCTACTTTTCCTGTTTTAACGGTCTAATGTGACAAAACTTACCCAATCTGGGGAACAGGTGGTGGAGTGATATATATTATATAACATATATATATATATTATATATTATTATAATATATATTAATATTAGTTATTATAATAATATATAACCAATTATATATATAGTATATATATATATATAGTATATTAGGTAATATAGCTAATAATATATATATTTATTTATTATATATATATTATAATAAATATATATGTATAATATATCTCTTCTCTATCATCATCATCTATCTTCTTTCCCACAAGATTGGGGGTGAGGTGCGTCGCATTCACCGAAAACAGAAAAGTAAAAAAGAAATAAAACAGGTCAAAACAAAGCGCAGACTTACCGTCCTCTTTATAACCATTTAAGTGAGAATTTTTCGGAGTCGGGGAAAATCCACCCTTAGGGAATTTGTGATTTCTCAACTGGGACTTGTGCGAGCGGAGTCCTTACTGTAGTAATAACTCGCCGAATAGTAGGTTCCATTCCCTGGGTAATGAGCCCAACAAACATACTCCCTACTACAAACCTTATCAGCCATTCACTTCTATTAAATTGCACCTTATTCTTCTCCAATCACTCTACTATTCAACATTCTTCTCCTTCAGCTTTCAAGGCAATTTCATTTAACTGACTGTAAATCCACTTTTCCTTAATCAGTCTCACATGACCGGTTGTCGATTAAACCAGCACAACTCACCATTATATACGTATTCCGCCTTGACCAAATCCGACTATTAATACATCCTTTCCATTAAATGACAAAAGATTCAATGTACTCTATGATTTATTCTCTTCATTTTACAATTCTCTTTCATACACACTCCAACACAACTCCTAATACTAATTCATTTTCCATTTATAATCAATTCTTCTCACATCTATACGCATACTAAGATTTTGATAGCATTCATGACACATTGTACATTAGAATCTATATACCTCTTATTTTCAGAATCTTTAGTTTTACTACTATCTCATTCAACACAGGTAACAACATACCCTCAATGGCTAAAACCTTTAATGCGCACTCAAGATTTAGTCCCTTTACATCCACCAAGGTAATTTATAATTATAAAAACAACCTTTCACCTATCATTCACACTTTATCCTACTACAACTCCTGCGCATCCGTTCGTCCTTTTCATTCAACATATTAATCCTAATATTTAAAACTTCAGACACTTGTTACCAGCTGCTCACCAATTCTAACCATGATTCATTATCCAGCTCACTTCCTTCACGCACTACCAATATGTATATTAATCTTATCTACCTTACTTTATCAAATCCTACCTTTTTACATAACTTGAAAAACCCTCTACCCAATACCTTCAAACTCTCTCTGAATTCATCCGCACACAAAACCATAAATCAGAAAGCGCTAAGCCCTCAGCCAACACCATCGCCTTAGTTAACTGTGAACATCTCCCACAGAGATTCCCTGAGTTAATCCTGCCAGAGCGCCTGTTGCAAAATACCATAAACCTAAATACAATTTACCCTTCTTTCTCTCAAATTTTCTCAAATCATTTGTTTTTCAATTTTGTAAAAATTTTGATCCACACATCCTTAAACCACTTCTAATGCCTCTTGTTCTTCACCAATCAGTCCAAAATACCAGCGAGCACTCCTTCGACCAAAATACCAGAATATATCTTCCCTATATCACTCATTAAACTACAGTTCCCTTATCCTTTTTACCCTTTTGTAAGTACTATTACTTGCTGCTCTCCTTCCAATCCTCGGATATTTACCCTATAAAGCGCTTTGGTTACATAGCTTCCAAATCCATTAATCACCATCATTTCTCCATTCTGATCATTTCAACCCCAGTAACATTTATTCTATGTCTGCAGTTTGTGACCATTACTTGCAAACTTTCTCACTCTAGCCATTACGCCTTACTAATTACCTCATCCAAAATACCTACCTGATATTTTGCACCAATAAACCCAAGCACATTCATTTCACACTCTTTTATCACTTTGCAAATGTTATATCATGTATATATTTTCAGGAAATTGTCTTGGTACCTCCCCACTCTCCATTAAACAAATCCATAAATTCATCAGTTTCGAAAAGCGCCACTTCCTATTGATGTAGCTCTAGAGCAAGATTCCACTCCTTGCTCATCCTTAACTTTTCATGCTTCACAAGCTAACACCGTTTTCCAAGTATATCAGCTTCGCTTATTTTCATTTATATAATGTATATTAATATATATATAGTATATATTATTTATTTTAATATATATATATATGAAATTGTTATATATATATTATTATAGTGATATATATTTATAGTCTAATATATAATATATAGTATAATACTTTATATCCTAGGACTATAATATGTATTCTACTTAATTTTCTTGGCTCACTAGCAATTTTAAGAGTTGTTACATAAGGATACTTAAAGCCAATTATATATCTGATAATATAATTATATATCTGAGAAGGCTCGACTTTCCTATCACCGTTGTCGTGGCTCAATAGCTCTATTGAGCACGAAGTTATTTATTGATTGTACCTTTGAGAAACGAAAATCAATGTTCTCTTTGTTTCGCGTGAGTACCATCGAGATGCTTACGGTAATACAATAGCTTCTCTTTATTTATTTCTTAACACTTACTACCTACAAATGAATGAAAATTATAAATTACATAATATAATAAATATTAATAATGTATTTATATTTTATAATAATTGAAAACAAAAATTCGGAACACTCCCTGTTAACTTCAAGCCCTCATTATTCCCTCATCCATTAGAAGACTCTTGGTTCGTTCTCAATATCGAATTTTGATTTGGATGTGCGATAGTGTAGAAATTTACCTCTATAAAATTGGTCGTATCATAATCCACGCATGGGATCCTTGATTTCCAATCCATCAAAATATTTTTGTTCCCTAACAACATATTTTGCATAGATGGTGTTATATTACAATATGTTACTCCTATATATTATATAAATATATATATATATATATATATCGATTATATATATATTTATATATATATATTATAATTATATTATTATATATATATTTTTATATATAGTATATATTATATACTTATATTATATATATATAATATATATTTAGCTAAATGTAATACAGTTACTCCTATTATATATTATATATATATATATATATATATCATAATTTAAATATAATATATATATATATATATATATAATATATATATAATAATATATATATATATATATAATATATATAATATATATATATATATATATAATACTTTTAGTTTCGTAGTATGATTTGTAGTGTGTTTGGGATAGAGGGTGGTGTGTATGGATTTTATGTATGTTTGGTATCGTGTGGTGAGTTTTATGTATTGTGAGGGGTGTAGGTTATATATAGAGGGTTGTGTGGTTGTTTGGGTGTATTTTAGTGTGGTGAGTTGTTCGGGGTGTTAGTGTGGTTTAGTAGATGATGGTGTTATGTATAGTTGGTGTAGTTGTTGATGTTATGTATGGTTTATTTGGGTGGGTGTTGTGATGTGTCATTTGGTTCAGTGTATATATTATATATATATAAATATTATATATAATATATATATATATATATATTAAATAATATATATATTAATATATATATATATATAATATATATATATATATATATATATATAATAACTATATATATATAATATATATATGATATATTATATATATATAATATATATAATATAGTATATATATATATATATATATATATATATATTAGACTCATATTAATATATATATATGAGAGAGAGAGAGAGAGAGAGATGAGAGAGGAGAGAGAAGAGAGAGAGAGAGAGAGAGAGGAGTACGAGTTAGTAAAACAGTGGCTTGGGTCGCCTGCTGATTATTAATCACATATTATAATTTATCATAATATATATATATATTATTTATATGTATATATTAATAAATATATATATATACTATATTATATTTATTTATTATTTATATATAATATACACTTAATTAATTTATATTATATTATATTAGACTATATTATATATAATTATATTATTTATATATTTATATTATTATATTATATCCATATATATATATATATGATTATTATATTATATATATTCTCATATATATTATATATATATATTTATTAATATATAGTATATCATTATTATATTATTATATAAATAATTGTGTGTTGTGTGTGTGTGATGTATTAGTAAAGTGAGTTTAATGATGAATTTAATCAATTAATCTGAGTTTCTTTTTATTTCTATATTTTTTAATATCAAATAATTAATTTAAAATATTTGTTTTTTTATCTTATTCTTTATTACATAACTATATTCCCTGTCCGAATTTAAAAGTGAGAAGCCCCACACTGTAAATCCCACCTAGTGTTGGAAAATTTTCTAACCAAAGTTATTCATGCAAATACAACAGGAATAGACATAAATCGGTAGCAGAATAACAACGATGTCTCGAGTCCTCCTTCGACTTTCAAAGGTATGTAATTAAGAGGGTGGCTATTTGAAAAACAGACAACACTAAACATACTTAACATACCAACAAATACAACAACAAGGATATCTTTTTCTTTGCTAAAAAAAAGGTAAAAAAAATCGTATCTTTTTTTTATATTTTTATTAAAATTAATGAATATATATTAACGAAAAAAGTGAAATTAGCAAAATAATTAAAGGTAAAATTTACAGGTTCTCATTAATACTGAAGTGCTTTAGTGCCCAGTCGGGGATAAATTACGAGTAGCTCGTAGAAAAGAACGCTAATCTATTTGTTATTATGCAAGGGTCTTTTGTTCTTTGTATTGTAAGGCCCTTCCATTTTACTGTTTTCCTCATCTATTAGAAGGGTCATTAAATGTCTCTTCTCTTTATTTCTAAACGATATTTTTTAGGATAGACGGTAGTTTTCCTTAAACGATCCCTAAAATCTTTTAAATATACATTAATTTATATATAATAGTATAGTATTATTTATCGTATAGTATATATATTATAGTATATTATTATTGATATTATATATAGTAGTATATAATATAGTATGGATAATTATATATATATAGTATTGGATATATATTATATAATAATATTTAATATATTATTATTACATCTATTAATTATTAGTAGTACTATAATATAAATATTAAGTATATAATATATATATTAATATTATAATATTATATAGTATATAATAATATTTATTATTTATATATACTATATATTATATAATTTATAATATAATATTATATTTATTATTCTATTATATATATATACTACTATATATAATAATATAATATATTATTATATAATATATATATATTTAGGGTTATTATATTATATATATATATATTAATATATAATATATATATTATAGATATATATATAGTGATAATATATTAATTTATAATAATACTATATATCATATAAATCTTATTTAAAATAAAACTTTAACCTATATAACTTTATATATACTTTTTATTTTCTTTTATTTCTAAAGTAATTTTGAGTTATTTTATTTCCTATATTTTTATTTATATATGTTATATATGTTATTATTCTAGTAGTAGTTTTATAATTATTTATATTTTTATTTTCTTACTCATGAGTTACTATATTAATATCTATTATATTATTTTATTTATATTAATTAACCTTAGATTTTTTTCTACTATAATACTGCAATATTTTAATATAATATATATCTATGCAAACCAGGGTTGGGGATTGTGATACTTATTGATAATTTTCTATGTTGTTGTTTTTTCTTACTTGCAATCTACTTATATTTATTAATTATTCACACATTCATTATCAAGTTATTTAATAATATGTTGAATAATTTTGGGTTAACATTGTTTAGTTATTGGTGACCGAATAAAGTTATCTAACTATATATTACTATAATAGTATTTATATTTATATAAATTAATATATAGTAAGTATATTATAATATATATATTATCACAATTTATTCATTACATATATATATAATAATATATCAATATAAATATATGGTATTTTTAAGATATTAATTATATAAAGTTTTATTTATATTATTAGTATATATTTATATTATTATTTATTTACAGCAGTACGTTTTATAGTTATTAATATTAATATTAATTTATTAATCCAGTATTATATATATATATATATTATATAACTATAATATAAATATATTAATATAACTGAAACTGATTGAATATATTATCTTCATTTTCTAATAAATTTTCAGTCATGAAAAAGAATTTTTTTTTATTTCTAATAACAATTTTTTTTTTTGCTACTCTCGGAGAGATACTTCTTTTATATTCGGTGTAGGGACTATAAATTCTGGTAATGCATTTCTAAAATTACTAGTGTTGAATAAATAAGTACAAACCCATCTCTTTTCAAGATACAAATTAAGAAAAAAGCATCATATACGATATATGATTATATTTATTATTATATTATTATATATATTTCTCAAACCTATTAGAAGCCAGTGGAAGATTAATGCTAATATATACTAAATAGATATCGTAAAGATTCTCTATAAATAATATAAATGATGTATAAAAAATTAAAACAATATAATTTTAAAAATAGAAATATAGTGTAAATAATTAATATACATATATATTAGATAAATAATAATATATATAATAATATATATATATTTTAATATATATATATTATATTTATATATTATATTATATATATATTTATTATTATATTTAAATTATATATATTATTATTATATATATATTATATTATAAAGCCAGATTATTGAGGTAGTTATTGTATATTATCATGTACGACGGGTAAACGATATAATGGTAGTATTAAGTTAATACGTTTTATTCCTAAATATATCACTTGTAGTAGGTAATGGAGGCTGAAGATAACTATCTACCTATATAATATACTATATGCACGATATCAGCTACATTATATTACTATAAAAGATAGCTAAGGGTGCTATATATTATATCGTATACTCAGTAGAAAGTACACCATCTTCGGAGTATATATATAGTAGTGGGAGGATAATATAAATTATTAACCTATATATAACTTATATATCATTATATCCTACTTTAAGTTAATAGTATACCGAGAGATATACCACCAACTTCCTCTGCCAATTATATTATATATCTATATGGGTATTAGCGAGTATACTATCCACTTATATATATATTATGAGTAGTAGTAATATATATAACTTTATATGATTTATAATAATACAAAAAAAAAAAAATAAATAAATTTTATTAACTAATGGGTACATACTATACATAGAGTAGCTGCCCGATAGCATAGGTAGAAGTCGTAGTGTACCTCTCTGAGTCCTTTTAATATATAATATATAATATATATATTATATATATATACTAACATATCTTA
>JABUQX010069264.1:0-15000 GCA_015478945.1 Trachelipus rathkii
ATGAAGAAGGGATAATATATATTATAATGAAGTTCCCGGAAGGGCCTGAAGATACCAATGGCACTAATTGACTAACGGTGAAGGAGAGATATAAGTATTATATAATATAATATATATATTATATACTATATATATATATATTATACTCTTATTAGGGGTTATTAATCTTTTTAAGCAGTTCTGTAATATAAGCAAATTAAATTATGAATTCTATTATTTATTTAATGTATATATAAGTAATCAGTATACTTGTGATCTTATGAGTATGTTGAGTTATTAATGTTGTATTGTAATTTCTATAGTATGCTTTAATTAGACGGTTCTAATAAAATTATATACCTACTTTATAGTATTTATATAATCCATCACGCATAATCGATTTATTATGGTATTTTAGAGTATAACTAGTCTTTTAGTGCTTATGTAGTGTGTATGACAGATTATATTTTTTTATTTTATATTGTATGAGATGCTATTATTTTTTTTATTTATATATTCACACTCTAGTTTGTTTTGTACATTCGTTAGTGATTTATTGGATTATATATTGATTTGTATGTAAATTCATTATATGATGAGTATTATGTTTTGATAGTATAATCGTTTAGATGCAGCATATAGTTATTTCTCTCCACTCTACCACTCACTATTCAGAGGATTTTGTTGAGTTGTTGAGACCAGTCGAAATATTGTGTATATGAGGTGTGATTATATTATATATTAATAAACAGATTAGCTATAATTCCTGTAGGTAGTTATCAATATATTTTGTATTATTAATATTGATCTTTTTAATCGAATTATTTTAGGAATATTGATAAATATATGTTGTACTTAATTATTATCTTTTTAACAAATTAAATTATTATTATTGTTATTATTATTATTAATAACATTAACATTCTTTTAATTTATTTGAGTCAAATTATAATTTTACTGTTCTTTATTAATATTTTATTTATGTTAATTATTTTATTTACTGGTGATTTTTATATTTTTATATATAAATTTTTAATATCTACTAAATCCGTTGTTCCTAACAAATCTGAGAAATCTCATCAAAGAATATATTCTACAGCTATTGTATATATTTGTTCACTTTAGATCCGGGGTTATAGCTGTTAATTATCGTTACTATACGTTTATGAAGAATATGGACTATTGTGGCTCTTCTAGAGGTTAATATATAATAAGTTTAGGATATATCATTATTATAAGGTATTGAGATAATTAATAAAAGTATTTAACTCTATATTAGATATGATTTATATTATATTATACAGTAGATATTGTGCCAATTAATAACTAACAGATTGTTTAAATTAAATTGAGGAAATCATATTATAGGTATTGAGATAAATAATTTTACAAAATACATATCTAAAATAAAAGATAAGAATATTAATAATAAAATTAACAATGTAGTAACATAGTTTATATCACAAATAATTTATATGACATTTGTAATTTTTATACATACTCTCCGAAAAGGTAAATTCAGGGTTAGATAAATTAACATAATTATATCATCAAATCTCTAACATGACCTACACTCTAACACAATATCTACACTTTAATAATAAAATATTATTTATAATTATGATTATTTCTCTACTCTGTATTACCAAAAAGTATAAGGTTATATATTTTTGATTAAAATATCCCTAATGTAACGACTGAGTAAATTTAGTAATAATGTAGCCTAACTATAAATTAACGAACGTATCCTATGAGTGGGTTATAGAATAGATTTATACTATTGTAGCATCTTACCTATAATATGAATAACAAATAATAATTTTTCGTTCACAGAGATTATATTTAGGATTTATGTCATTCCTAAGCTAATCATACATTCTGTTTTTTTTTATATGGTTCAATGTGTATCTAACTCATCGTTAATTACGTATATAATTTCATTTAAATTTGCTAAACTACTATCTTTTATTTAGTGTAATGGTGGGATGTTATTAAATTATCACTACCTGTCCTTACGTTAATAATACGTTAATATATTTTTATTGCGATGGCAGGTATAAATAAATTAGAAACTAGTACGCCTATTATCTAATACCATTATCTGAGGATGTGATAATATGTATACAAGTACTGCCTACTTAAATTATAAGATTTATAAATAATACATTTGTTTCTTTATAACGAAGTCATTATGGGGAATATATATATTACACTACTAACTTTACTATATTGCCTTCTAGTAATAAATATATGGATTTTACTGTGGCCATTAATAAATGTTAATCTTTTATTTCAAATGAGGGCCGATGAAAATATAGTTCATATATTTAAAAGAACGTTAGCCTCACATCTGAAATATGATGTGATGTAATTAATGATATACGACTAACAAATACTAAATATTGTTCTGAGCTACAGATAACAGGAAAACACTCAGATCGAGAGTGAAGTGTAAGTTGATGTGGATAGGTGTTATGGAGGGATGTAGGTAGACGGTTGTGGCTAGTAGGATTGCTAGATAAGAGATAGTATGAGAAGGATCACTTCTGGCCGGTTGCAGAGTTGTAGAATGTAGGTTGATTATGCATAGAATGAAAGATTTGATGTGGATTATAAAGAGTGTACTTAGTGTCAATGAGTAAATTTATTATAAATCGAGAACCATATTAATGCTGCATTATATATGCGAAAAAATTTGTGTAAAACTAGTGCCTCTCTATCAACCTATGGTTCTGGGGAGCAATAAAATGTAGATACATGAGAGTACAAAATAGTTTAGATTTCAAGATTTATACTATGTGTAAAAAAATAACTCGAAATGGTTCACATATTCTTATTGAGAAAAAATAATAGGCAGTAGTGACGATGTAATCATGGGGAATTTTTGAGACGATCCTGAAACAAACAGCAAAGTGCAACTTTAATAAAACTAATCATAATTAAATAAATTCTCTATAATCATCGTTCAACTTGAAATAGTAAGAATAGGAATCATAATCTATGTAGCAAGTCCAAGGATTAAAACACAAGAATTTCATATTTAGTCGTTTTTTTTCTGAAACTAATATAACAAATAATATACTAGATCATTGATATTATGCTTAAATATATAAGTAGCAAAAACCTCAAGTTAGTAAAATTAGAAATTCCTTCAGGAAACAGACACGTTAATCAACTAGGTATTACTTATTATTAATAAAGAATGTACATTTCGTAACGAACGTCTAGTGATAAGTACTAATTATAATAGAGTTCGATATTCAAAGATTAATCAGGTCAATAAATTAATTATCATAATATTATAAGACTAGTTCGCAAAATATGAGCCTGCAAATTTCAACTATATTAAGTTTATTTTAAACCAATTCGAAGGATTCTGATTGCCTCAAATAAAAAGCTTGTTACATTTAAAAATAAAAACATTACATATAATAAGCATCATCTCTCTACTTTAAGCTATTATTAGTGCGTACAGCCAGATAGGTTTCTTTTAGTCACTGTGCTGCAGACTCAGTCTATATCTCGAAGCTTAAGCATTTAGAAAGTCAATCCCATGAAATGAGGAACTATCCTCTCTAAAGGAATAAATGCATACAATATCGTGCCATAACCGCAATGGTCATAACTACGTACATATTGTGGGATACGCAAATGATAACTACGTACAAATATGTTGGTAACCATACGTACCAGTGAAAGGTAATAAAAGCATATATACCAATTCTTTCATGAAAAGATCTTGGCTCTCATATGACTTATGTAATTAAATACATGTAATCAGTATGGAAATTATCATCCATAATAGATTAATCTAAAGCTGTTAGTGTTAGATTGCCCAGGCATAGGCTGTGTGTGTCATCTCGGATGTGCTAGGACTCAGTGCGTGAGCTCAGTATCGATAGAACAGTGAATGATGTCTAGATGTTATGTATAGTACAGAGCAGTGCTACGACTATCTCAGCTCTCGAGTTGAGTATCAGTCTAAAAGTTATGAGTATTAAATTCTAATATCATCATATAATGTATTTGTACAGTATTTAGAAGTTTATTTAGTATGCTTGGTGATACTTACTAGAAATTCTTCGAAAATAGGGGCTAGTCGAGCTGTAGTATTAGGTAATATGACTATAGTTATATTATTAATATAGTTTTATAGGTGAAAATTGATTGATAATTAGAGCTGAGTATTCAGTATAATATATTATATGATATTACATTAAATTATGAGTAAATATAGATAGTATATATATATATTATATATTATATATATATATATTATTATATAGAGTAATAATAATATATATAATTAATGAATTATATTAACGTAGTATATGATATATCGTCGTATATAATATTATATATAGTTAACAGTTCGATATATATATATATAATCAGTAATAATTAATATAATATGGTATATATATTACCTAATATATATATATATAATTAATTATACTGTAGGTGAGGCATTTAGCGTCTATTGATGTTTTTTCTTGGTGGGTCGATGGATTATTGGAGACAGGTATTATTGAGCGCAACACTCCTCAACGGGAGCTTCAATTTTGGTTTGGTGGAATGACCCCAAAGAATATTTTAATTCTGCTGACATTGTGGGAGAATTAACTGGCTAGAGCTCCGAACAATATTATTCTACTATGGGTAGTTGCCCGAAGAAAAGATAAATATCTAATAATTAAAATAATAATAATTAATAATAAAATATAATATAAATAATATTAAATTTTCAATTAAATGAATAATAATTAATAATACATAATAATACATTAAAAATAATTCGAAAATCAACAAAAAAAATAAATCAATAAAATATTAATATATATTATAAATTACTATTCACTACCATAGAATCAGGTTGACGCTTCTATCTAGTATAAGAAGCTCTGTGTTTTGTATGACCACTACGTTATTATATTATCACTGTATACGTATATAATAGCATTAAATGTAATATTATATCGTATTAACTGTTGGATTAGATATATTGACTTGTTATTTTCGCGGCAGACGTCTTAACTTCCTTCTGCAAAATTGCGACCCGCCAAAGTAAAGTCTTGAACATCCACAAGATACAATCGTTGGATAATTAACCCTATGTATATATTAAGTCAACCCACTTTATATTTCTAAGATATAAGGTATAATAAGAATACTCAAAATAAAAATCATAAAAGTTTTGTAAACTAAATTTTACTATATGACTAGCTCATTGTGAGTGTTACAAAAGGTATTCTAATAAGCTCAATAAAAGTGGATTGTTGATGTGTCAGGTAATGATATTCCGTATGATATAGAATGATATATATAAATTATTTCCAACTTTATCTCTCACCAGAGAACAAGTCCCTGAATTTCTCATTAATTATTCTACTATTGAGTAGTCAGCGGATACATTCCCTGTAGTTTAATAAGCGACTAACGAAGACGTAGTCTATTACCTCCAGTTATTTCGTCAAATCTGGCTTTGAGTTATCTAATATGCTAAGACCAATCCTGTTAGCACCACCAGAATTGGAAGAATCGTTTGACGCTTCTTTGTATCTACTGACGAAGTGAGGTTCTTTGGAAAGTTGGTTTGTATGATAGACTCTTTCGGCTAATAATTGATTTTTAGCTGAAATATTCAATCCTTCTTAATATTCATTCCTATAAAATGGAGTGTTAGTCTGTCGATGAGGTATTCTTCAATTATAAAAATGTTACAATGCAGTTTATCTAATTAATTAAATTATAAGACTCTATAACATACACTTAATCTACCAATCTTATATACATAAAGACTCAAGCCATCTCGTGTCAAGGTAAAATGGGGGATCCAAAAGATCTCGAGATACACTCTTGTGGCCTCCATCTTGGTGTAACTAATGTTGTTTCTTAAAAAAAAGTTTTCAAGGTTTCTTCCACATTTAAAAAGGTTATGAGTTTAGCAAAGGTGCCAAGGGGTTATCGATGTGAATATGGGATTTTGGTAACCCTGAGATGGTACGAGTTTGGCCTTGGAAACCTCTCAACGTAAGTCATACCATAATAGAACAGGGATATTGCTGAGTTCACTGAGATAGTACCAATATCTATACCTGAACTAAGAAGATACTGTGATCACACTTATCCAAAACTGTCGTGTGTTGCTTGCACCTAACCAGCCTTTTGTAGAGTATACGTATTTCGATGCTGTAACTCGGGAAACGGATAAAGCAATAAAATGTAATATACACAAAATAATTATAATAACTTTAAATTAATCTCATATATTTAATATTTATACTATTGCTTAAAAAATATTAATACTTTTATAAAAATATATTTGATAGTAATTTACATGAACTCGGATGGAATTTTAGGTATGCACAAGAGAGATAGATATGATACAAGACTAATGAAACATAAACAGAGACACATATAAGATCACATACAATAAATTAATCACTAAATCACACACTCAAGCATACATAATAACACACACAACATCACTACAACATTACATCAATCATACAACATGATCAATAAAACACAAAACACATAAATCTACACTCAATCAACAGAGACAAACGCAATATAGTTAAGACATCAAGATGTACTATCACACATTAATTAAGATCATCATTTTATAAAACTGGAACATAAAACAATTAATAAAGTAGTAATCGGAAACTATAGATTCACCTTCTAATAATAAAGGAGTCCGGATAAATTTGAAAAATAGAGTATAAGTAAGCTTATATCACACCATATTCCCATACAATATCACATAATCTAATGAGGAGTTCGGAAGGTCTTCCACGTGGTTTTGTAGGTGAATCGGCTAGAAAAGAATAATTAATATTAATCAAACCATTATAAGGATAAAATTAAAGTAATATAATTAAAATTTAATGAAGAAAAAGAAAAAAATTTGACTATATAATAATAATAATAATAGGGCAGGAGTTTATTATAATAAAATAAAGATGATAAAATAAGTAAGAAATATTTTAAAAATAAATGGAAATAATAATGCTTAAAAAAATGGACAATAAATAGATTGATAATACTGAATAATAATAATAATAATAATAATAAAATAAGAAATAATAATTAAAATGACAAAATAAGAAAAGTTATGATAGTAATGATTTTATGAAGTAATGTAATAAAATACTAATAAGTATATAATAATAATATTTTATCACATAATGATCATAATGCAATATAAATATTAAAACAATAGTGAGGTAATAATAATTAAAAAAATAATAAACTATATATAATAATGATAGCCTAAAAATAATTATAATGAATATAATAATAATAAAAAAAAAAGATGAATTTAATGTTAATGAAGATGTTGATGAAAAAAATAAGATAATAAAATAAGATAAAATTTAAAATAATATATAATGATAAGATACTGATAATGATATAAAAAAAAATGGATAAATATACTGATAATATAATAGATAATAATGATAATAATAATCGATATAATATAATTAATAATATAATAATAAGAAAATAATTAAGATAATATGAATAATAAATAATAATAATAATATATATAGTATATATATTAGTTTTGTATATATAATATATTGCTATATATAGTATATTAATATATATATAGTTAAGATATATATTATATATATTTATATATATCTATATTACTTTAATAGATATATAGTAGTCTATTATGATATGTGACGGAGTGGCTGGTATTTACTTATTGACTATATGATGTAGAGTTTTATTATCAGTATATAGTATATATATCCTGTCGTGCTGATATGATGATAGATTGAGTGATATATGTTAGTATTATGTCGACTTGCGCGCGCGCGTCTGTGGTACTACGTTGTATACTGCTAGAGCTAGTGCGGATGATAGGTGTGGAGTGTAGGTATAGGGTCAGAGTGGAGGTAGTTAGAAATTGTAGAGGTATTAGGTCGGTGAGACAAGTAGTACTCTCCTTGTAGTATATCAAATAGATCTAGCAGTCGTGAGGCGTGGGGTTTCGTCTAGGTTCCTGATGATGGTAGTATAGCTGTGTAGTTATAGGTGGCTCGGATGGCGGTATGGGCAGATTAGGAGATAGGCGCGTGGTGTGTCGCGTCGTCTTCTGCCGCATCGCCGGCTTAGAGCAGTCCGCTAGTGGTAGTCCGGTCTCGGTTATCTGCGGTATGCCCTTTCGGCGGCGAGGTGGAAGGAGCGGTGGGGCAGGGTCCGGGTTGGAATGCCGGCGTAGCAGGCATGGGCGGAGTCGAAGAGATGTATAATATATTATATAATATATCATATATAATATATATATATATATAAATTATATAATTTAATAATATTATATATATATATATATATATATAATTATATATATATATTAATAATATGTAAATATATATTATATATTATATAATTATATATATAAATATATATATATAATATATTATATATATATATATTATAATATTATATTATATATAATATAGGATATGGAGATTTTCCTCATATATATTAATATATTAGTGTACTTAATAGTATTTATTTTATAAATATGATTAAAAATTAATAAAAAGATATAATAATTATATAAGTATTAATATACTGAGATATATATATATATACATATATATATATATATAAGTATAATATAGTAATATATTAAATTATTATTATATATATTAAGTATTATATATACCTATATATAATATATATTATAAGCGGACTAGATTTAAGTAATATAAATATATATATATATATAGTATATATTTAAATATGATCGATGGTGCATCGATTTGTTTATATATTATAGATGATATTTATATATATATAATTTAATATATTACATATATAAAATATATATATATATATATATATATATATAATATTATATTGTATATATATATATATTAATTATATATATCTGTGTATAATTATATATATATTGTATATATATATATATATATATAATAATATATATTATATAATATATAATATATATAAAAATTATATATAATATGTATATATAATAATATATATATATTGTATATATTAATATATAAATATATATATAAATTATATATATATAATAAATATATATATTTATATAATACTAGTATATATAATATTATAAATATATAGTATATTATATAGTATATATATATATATATTATATATATATATTATAATATAATAGTATATATTATAATCTATATAATATTATATATATATATTAAAGGTTTGCTTCTCACTTCTCTGGGGGGCTTCACCAGGACATAAGGAGCCAACATTGGGTTTGAAAGTCCAGTTCCCATGTGTATATTTTCAATAGTTTATATAATATATATATATATATATATATATAATATATATATATTATAATACAATAATATATATATAATTACGTATATAAAATATATATACAGTATAATAATATACGTAATATATATTTGAATAGGGGTCAGCCGTAGTGGGTGTGTTGGACAACTGTCAAAAACAAAAAATATACTATAATATATAGTATAATAATATATATATAGATATAAATAATATATAATATATATATTATAATATATAGTAATATATATAAATATATATTATATATATATAATTTATATTTATAATATTATATATAATAATATAATCTATGAATATAGTATAGTATATATATTTTATATATAAAATAATATATAATATATATATATAGAATATTATAATAATATATAATATATAATATATATATATATATAATCATAATATATAATAATAATATATATAAAATAAAAATATATTATATATATATAATATATTATATATTCATAGTATATTCAGTGGCTGGTTAGGGGTTAAGGGATAGGCTAGTGTAGGGCATTGGGCTTTCTCTTAGGTTTTAAGAACAATTTAAATAATTAAAAACAAATAAAAAATATTAAAAATGGGTTAATATAATAAAAAACCATAAGTAAATTAATCAATTATTAAATTTTAATACACTTGTAAATATATATTTAACTAAAAGGGTAGGGGCGGAGTCTGCCGTGCGTGTGTCGTTAGATGTTGCATATGGGGTATTTTTTTAAATTTTTCTTGGAATACCGTGTTTCACTTGCAATTTTAATTGATCTCATTATATAAATTTCATGGGGGTAGGCAGGGGGGTGCAAAGGGGGGCTTTGGCCCCCCCTAAATCTTGGGAAAATAAAAAACTGAACCTTATATTGTTTGCCAGACGGCGTGAAACTATTTTATTATAGAAAAACTGAAAAGAAGATACATCAATCGATAGATACTTAAGGAGTAATTACTAATAACTAACGAATTCTTAACATTCATTTTTTTATATAGTTTATTGTTGTTTTCATTTCATATTGCTTGAAGTCAACTAGCTGTGTTACTTTATAGAGTACTTCTCGACAGTATTCGTCTGAACCTAGCATGTCGAGCATTTTGCGTTGATAAAGCTGCTTTAATATATAGTATATATCATAGTAGGTTTATTACATAGATATGGTTGTATTACAAAGAATATAGGTTTGATAACAATTTAAACTTCTATATAGGATGTATATTATATATTATATAGGATAGAATATAGGATTTCATATAGGGTTACTTAAAGGCAACTCTAAATTCATTAAACTGCTGAGTTTCTATATTGAGACATTCCATATAGGTGTTGATTACATCACGATGTTTTTCACTATCCGATATAACATCAAATTTTCAGAGGTTGTATAGTTGGGCGAGATACCCCTTTTTTACTTGATAATCACGCTGTATATCAAAACGAAATTTTTGGGTAGAGTTCCAATTTCATGTTAGTGAATAATGCTCTTGAAAAAATGTAAAAACTAATGCATATACAAAAATTATCTAAGTAAAAATGTGCCTCTTCCCCGACTTCAATATACGCTAAAAATTTCATCTCTTTCCCAACAAAACAATCTTATCTCAATTTTCATTTCAAAAATCCAAAATAAAGTGAGTTTTAAATTGGACAAACGCTGAGCACAAAGCAAAAAATCGAAAAAGTACTTCCGTACTTTTTTAGGTAATGGACCTGCGTTCAAGTTTGAAGTCATTTCGGAAAAAATCCGGAAGTTGATTCGAAAATGTTAACAAACTATGGGTTTTAGACAAAGATTGAAATTCTGAAATAATGACTACAGACACAAAAAAAAACACCGGAAAACAACGTTTAGAGGCAAAAAGCACATTTTGATGTTGGTATTTATATAGTCAAAATTGGCTGATGAATTCCGAATTTTATGTCCATTTTTAGGTGGGGTGAAAACTGGGGTCAGCCCCAGCAAAAAATTAGATCTTGCCCTTAAATATTCATGTGGCTGAGATAACTGAACAATTCATGATTCCGCTATTTTACATGACAGCCCTCGCATTATCCCTTTGGGGTTAATGCCCATCTGTTTGAAAGCAGTGTTTTATAGTGATTGAATCTGGATTGAGTAAGTATTTCAACTTTTATTTACTACAGAAAATGGATCACTCGATAAGCAAAAATAATAAAGCCTTTGTTTCAGTAAATCTGTGTCTCTTTCTACAAACCTCCTATGGGTATTCAAAGTTCACTTATAACTGCTCATTGCTTTGTTTAAAATAGTTGTGGTAAATGATTGACAACAATTTTAAATTAGAGACCGAAAAATTCAATTTAAAACAAAAAGGATTGTTAAAGTAGACATCGTGATAGTGAACCTTGAATGTATCAAAATCCAAAGAACTTGCTTCTCCAATGGCCGCAGGACACAAAATTAATAAAAAAAGGCACAATTAGACCTTTTATGATAAATATACCATCTTTAGAAGTATAATAAAACATAAAAACTAAAGAAGAATGAGAAATTTTTTCTAAGGAGAGAAAAGGAAAGCAATAAACCGAAAAAAAGCTTAAGAAAAGTATATTCATAGACAATAATGTTTTGCGCCTCAGCAGTCCGTTTCATATGTTCCTCATGGGTGCCAGAAAAATTTGAAATTTTTATTTTATTATTTTTTATGCATTTTCTAAAGCTTTCATAAATCTGAATATAACAATCATGATAACTTTGTAGGCTTAATATTAATTTTCACAGTAAAATTAATTTTCGTAATTGGTAAGTAGTTCTCTCTCCTCTCTCTCTCTCTCTCTCTCTTATATTATTATTAAAACTCTCCTGTCTTTATATATATATATATAATAATATATAATATTATAAATATATATATATAATAATAATATTAATAATATATATATAACATATTATAATGTATATATACATCAAATAACATCTACTACAAAAACCATGACATATGTTTTGATATAATTTATTTTTCGAGTTACAAATAAATAATTGCCCTTATGAATAATTTAATGGATATATATTTATAGATGGACACTAGTAAGTACTTGTAAAATTTAAATATTGAAAGTCAATTATTTTAATTAAAAAAAAAAACGGAAAAAGGAAAAATTTTATCTATAATAATATCCTTATTTTCTTTTTAAAGAAAATCAAAAGTCGCTCTGAAAGTCTTACCAAATAAAACGGAATAAATATTATAGTGCACCATAATCCCCTTCGCGATTCTCAACCATTACTAAAAAAGAAGATCTTTTCCTAGGAGCGCGCGTGCATTCATACGCCCATTTATATCTACAGATATCACTATGCCTGTACGCTGATTTATATACAGTTTATACTACTTAATATTTCGTTTGCACCATATTTTCGTTTAAATATATATATATCTATATATATTAATTATATATATTAATGGCAAGGGTTTATATATATCTTATATAATAATAGTATAATAGGTTATATATAGATACTAATTGTTATAACTGTTATGTTGGTTTTTTGCATCGATATTATTGGTAATATATATATATATATAGAATATATATGGATATATATATTATATGATATAAGTAAATATATATAGAAAATATATAAAATATATATACTAAATATAATATATATATATAATAACTATATATATATAATATATTAATATAATAAATATTATATTAATATAATAGATATATTACATATATATATTAAAATATATATATATACTATAATATGTTGTATATATATATTATACATATTTAATATGATAAAATATATAATGTATATTATATTTATAATATATATATATATTATAATAATATATTTATATAGTAATAATATATAATAGTATATATAAAGTATATAATAAATATAATATAATATATTATTTTTTATTTGTTTTGAGATATTTGGATTTTGAGTAGTGCGGTGATGAGAACATGTGTGAAGCGTAAAAATTCTGTCACTCTATCATGATGAAAAAAAAATCTAGAATAACTATAAAAATAAGTGAATTACGGCATTAAGGGAGAAATTGCATATAAATGTTGGAAATTACTGGATATTGGTTATTACTTATTAGTTAAATGACTATAGTTTGTTTTGCATTTAAACATAAAAACTTTCATGCCGAAATTAAATTTTTGCTGTTTTTATATCAGTTGTTTAAGAGTCAGTGAAATATATTAGGTTATACTATTTTATTATAATAATTATATATATATAAAAGTATATATATATATATAGGTAAATATATTGTATTTATATAAATTTTCTTAATTATATATGTGTCTGGAAAATTAGGAGGAGTTATCTCTCCTTGTTCCGCAACTGCACAGGTTTCAGTTAAGGTTCTTTTGAAGTTCCTTGTAATGGCTTCGTTTTACACTAAGGAATCTAAGCGTTCGCTGTTTTGCCCCATCTTTGGTTACAGAAGCATATATGATGCTAGTAGAATTCGAGACTAATGAAGCGCCAACTACCGTTAGTCGTTATAGCACCTCGTTTTCGAACTGTCTATTTTAACAGGTGTTAAAAGCCTATTTTTTTGGTTATTTTTATTAACATCATCTTTTATTTATTATAATGCTTTCAGTGCACTATCGTCCCATCATTAATTTTAACATATATAAGTTTATCTCGTCTCAAACCAATCTGAGGAAGATTCACTAAATTATATTATTTTGTCATAATATGCATTGTTATAACTTCCACTATATTACGGGAAAGTCCGAGATCATTTCTTCAATACATAAATTTAATATTTTATAAAATAATATCAATATACATTATATTATTATTATTTTAGAGAAAAACCGTAAAATAAAAAAATAATTCTTATTATAATAATAAAAAAATTAATAAATCAAATATAAGAGATAAGTTTAGTGGACAGGCTACCAACCACCATGTCTTATTGCTTCTTCAACAGGCAGAGAATACGCTGTGGGTAATCTTCTTCCCCACACATTGGAATAAGGTAGGACTGTAATCGTTGTTTGTAAGGAGTGTGTATATAACGCACAGGGAAAGGAACCTGGCATTTAGGAATAAATACAAGACATAACAAACGTTTATCTTAATTACACTTTTAATCTGGTGTTTATTATATATTATATAATTATAATATGATTAAATATAATATATTATATATACATATTAGGGTATATAAATTATATATTATATAATAATATTGAGGGGGGCGGGATGGAGGAGGGTACGGTAAATCACAAGTAGATTATTTACTGTAAGTGAAGGGTATAGGGAAAAAGACCTTTTAAAATTCGATAAAATATATTAATAATTCATAATATTAAATAGAATTAGTTGATTGTTTCTCACAAAAAATTATGGGGTTTATTAGCTTTTAGCCTGATTAATAGCTATATCTTATTAGTTTTGTTAGTTGCGTTATAAAAAAAAGGTAAAATTTATTAAAAATTAAATGCTATTAAATTTTCAAATGTTAAACAATGATTTAAAGAATTTCTTAGAATAATAGTTATTTATATCCTTGTCTATTTTTAAGCTGTAATACTTTCCGTGTTTGTTTTTTCTCTTCTTTCTTTGCAGTTTTGCAAACTTTAGTACTCTCAAGATTATTAAAAAAAATCGAAAAAATTAGTTGCTTTTTTTTTTTATTTCCATCCGGGATTTGTTACATGCACCTCTCACGCTCTTA
>JABUQX010069264.1:30000-37120 GCA_015478945.1 Trachelipus rathkii
CAGTATCTTTTTACAACTCTCTCTCTCTCTCTCTCTCTCTCTCTCTCTCTCTCTCTCTCTCTCTCTCTTTCTCTTCTCCATATAAAATATATATATATATATATATATATATATATATATATATATATATATATATATATATATATATATATATATATATATCTCTCTCTCTCTCTCTCTTCATATATATATATATATATATATATAATTAATTAAATTACTAACCTTATTTATACATAAAAATTATTAACTTTTCTGATTTCCGGTGACAACATCAAAATGTAACTAAGGATGCCAAAAACAACAATATAAACAATTTTATAGGCTAAATTTTAACACACACAATCTCCGCTATTCAATTTGGGCACGAATAGTCACTTTTTTAATGGATTGAAAAACAGCATTATTCAATGGCGTGACTCTTACACTTTTTGTTTCAATTTTAAATAATCTTTATTTTTCTAATGTAATATTTTAATTCACTTGGACCAATTTTTCGCATAAATTAAGAGAGAATATTATCGTAACATTGATGAAATATAAAGATCGATCGTTTCTATAATGTGAACTCGTTCTGCTAATAAGCAACACAAGTATAAGAGTCGCCTTCTGATATATATATATATATATATATATATATATATATATATATATATATATATATATATATATATATATATATATATATATATATATATATATATATATATATATATATATATATATTTATATATATATATATATATATATATATATAAAGAAATATATTTATATATATGGTATATATATATATATATATATATATTATTATTATTACATATATTATTATTATTATTATTATATTATTACATTTATTATACATTATTATTATTATTATTATTATTATTATTATTATTATTATTATTATTATATATTATTATTATTATATTATTATTATTATTATATTATTATTATTATTACATTATTGGTAGGGGGGGGGGGTATGATTACCTAAACATTATTGTTATTATGCAAATTATATTACATATATTTCATATTCCAAGTTATTACATATATATATATTATATATTACATATTAGATATTACATATTATTATTACATTATACATATATTATATATATTATTATTATTATTATTATTATTATATTATTACATATATATATAACATATATATTACATATATATTATACATATACATACATATTATATTACATATTATTATTATATTATTAATTTTAATAAATCTCTACTTACTGAGCTACCAATATCACACACACATACACACATTTTATATATATATATATATTATACATATATATTATTATTATTATTATTATATATATATATATATTATTATATTATTATTATTATTATATTTATTTTTATATATATATTATTATATACATATATATACATACATATACATATTATTATTACATATATATATATATATTATTATATTATATATATTATATACATATATATATATATATAAATATATATATATATATTTATAAACATAAATATATATGTATATTATTATTATATATATATATACATATATTATTATTATTATATATATATATATTATATTATTATATATTATTATTACATATATATATATATATTATATAACATTTATATATAGTATTATTAGTTATTACATATATATTATATTACATACATATATTATTATTATTATATATATTATATATTATTATATTATTATTATTACATATATTATATTATATATACATATATATATTATTATATATTATTATTTTTATATAAATATATATATATACATATTATTATTATTATTATTATTACATATTATTATATATTATTATATATATTATTATTATTATTATTATATATATAATTTATATATATTATTATTATTATTATTATATTATTATATTATTATTATTATTATACATATACATATATATTATTATTATATTATTATATATACATACATAGTATATACACATACATACATATATATACATATATATACATATATTATACATATCCTGGGAAACCTTTTCTAATTTATTTGCAATTCATTGATTTTGTTAAAAAAATAATGAGGATGACATTTTGGAGACTTTTGTAGCCTGATTTTATATTTATAGCAACTAAACACGTATGTTAGTAAATGTCAATTTGGCACCTTGTTAATAAGTTAGCAAGAAGTTAATATTTTAAGTTCTTCAGAAAATGAATTCAAATACAACAAAGACGAATACGATAAGAACATAAAATATGGATTTCTTATAATAAATTAATGTGTTTGCCTTGTCAATAATTACGGATATGTTTTTAACGCGTAAAATAAAGCATACCATACATTTACTTACAATTTGAGCTTATTCCGTACTTTAATTATTTTTGTTTTAACTTTGTAATTTGATGTGTGTATGGTTTGCACTTATAATTTAAATAACGCTTAAATAATATGATGTAATTTGATGCTTTAACAAAATAATGATTAAAACACGTTAAACATTTAAAAACTTTATTTTAACATTATTAAATGTAATTGTTGAGTGTAGGGTAATGGAAAAACATCGATTTCTATTAAAAGTAATCGATGTTTCGAAATTCCTATAAAGCAATCTTTCCCATGTTGTTAATAAAAAACATTGACTTTATATATATTATATATATATATATATATATATATATATATATATATATATATATATATATATATATATATATATATATATATATATATATATATATATATATATATATATATATATATATATATATATATATATATTTATATATATATATATATGTTATATATATATATATATATATATGATATTTATATATATATATACATATTAAGTTGTTATATATATATAAATATATATATATATATATATATACATATATATATATATATAGTATATAGTATATATATATATATATATATATATATATATATATATATATATATATATATATATATAAATATATATATATATATATATATATATATATATATATATATATATATATATATATATATATATATATATATATATATATATATATATATATATATATATATATATATTAAAATTTGGTTTAGGACACAATAAGTTAAGGTTATGATAAGTTTTGTTACGTATATATAGTGAATCTGTGTATTCTTAACAAATGTTAACATAACCTTAACGAGTTTTCGGTTCTAACCAATGAATTAGGATATCGCAACCACGCATACGTCATCAAACATGGGTGGGAAAAAGTTTTAAGAAAGCGATTATCGAAAAAAAACGATATTTTCGTCACATTACGCTAAAGTCTACAATTACCTTTATAAAAATCTATATCTATATTTGAGGAATTATGCTTGCCAAATTTAAGATTTACATTTAAAAACATTTGAAAACGTTTACATCTATATTTGTGGTCATACTACATTCATTTACGCAAAAATTAAAAATGTTTCTTTTTTTACTGTGCAGAGATTTAATACCTTATTTGAATATTAAATTAAATATATTGAACCCTTCCTATTATTATGAAATTAACATAGGGTGTTTCATTAATAAAAGAAATATAAATTTTTCATCATTTTTGATGAAAAAAAACACACAAATGAAAGGATCCCACCAACAAATTTTAAACTTGAAATAAAATTGAAAATCGTTTCCTATGAAAAAATATGATCTTCAGTTCCAAAATTTCAATATATTCTCATTGAAATTGGTCTAATTTTTTATTGGGAAAAGAGTAATATGAAATCTAACAAAGGGATTTAACATAGAATAAAATTTAGAAAAAAAAATTGGAAAAAATTTTGTTCTTTGATGCGTTGCCATTTTATTGCTAGTTTTTGAATTTCTTTTAATAATAAAGCTTAAAATTCAATTTGCTCGGAAAAGTTTTAAATTTTCATGTATTACAAATATATTATAGTCATTGTTGGGCACGCAACGCAAAATAATTGCGGCGCACCGCAATCGCAATTCGCAAGAAATAAATGCGATCGCAACCGCAAACGCAATTGCAGTAGACCGCGAATTGCGGTCGCAATCGCAATTCTCAACCACAACTATTGTACGTTAAATATACTAAAACAAAAGAAATTAATACTTCCGCACCAAATATATTTATTAATGATTTAGGAACATGCTTTTTTATTTCAATACATTTTATTATTAAAATTATTTAAAATTATTTCCTTTGAGGAATGCAAGCATTTCAAAATGCTTGTCGAAGAGAAGAGCACGCCGTGGTCTATATATTTATATATATATATATAATATTATTATTATTATTATTATTATTATTATTATTATTATTACATATATTATATTATTATTATATATTATTGTTATTATTATTATTATTATTATTATTATTGTATTATGCTATTATATATATATTACATATATTATATATATATATATTATATTATTATTAATATATATTATTATATATTATGATATATTATTATTATATTACATATATATATTATTATTATTATTATAGTTATTTTATATTATTGTTATTATTACATATTATTATTATTATTATATATATATTATATATACATATATATATATATATTATTATTATTATTATTATATTATATTATATATATATTATATATATTATTATATACATATATATTATTATTATATTACATATTATTACATATTATTATTATTATTAATATATTATATATATATTATTATATTATTATATATACATTATTATTATTATTATTATTATATTATTACATATTATTACATACATACATATATTATTATTATTATATATTACATATTAATATTATTATATATATATATTAAACATATACATATTATTATTATTATTATTATTATATTATTGTTATTATTATTATTATTATATATTATTATTATTATTATTATTATTATTATTATATTATTATTATACATATTTGCTATTATTATATTTATATACATATATATATTATATATTATTATATTATTATTATTATTATTATTATTATATTATTATTATATATATATATATTATTAAAACATACATCCCTTTGTGGCGAAGAATGCTATCTAAAACTAGTAATGAACTTCCGGATTAATACATTATATAAACATATATAAAATTATTTGCATGTGCTATATATTTTATATATACGTATTTATTAAATTCAAATTATTACATAAATATTTTATTTTAGCAATATCTAAATAAATTATTCTTACATCTTATTTTTATTATTATTACATATAATTATTATTATTATTATTATTATTATTATTATATTATTATTATTATTATTATTATTATTATTATTATTACATATTATTATTAATTATATATATTATATATATGATATTAGTTCAAATTATGATTTTTATCACTCTTATCAATATCATTATTATATTATATTATTTTTATTTTATATATATATATTTATGATATTATTATTATTATTATTATTAATATATATATATTATTATTATATATATTATTATATATATTATTATTATTATTATTATATATTATTATTATTATATTATTATATTATTATTATTATGTTATATACATTATTACAAATATGTATATATTTTATTATTATCCATATTTTATATATATGATTATTATATTATTCATATTTTTAGTTTTACATATCTATATATTATTACTATAATATTAATATATATATATATATATATATATATATATATATATATATATATTAGAGGTGTAGCGGATATCCGCATCCTCATCCGCATCATTTTTCTCTATCCGCAACCGCATTCGCATCCGCATAAATTTTTTTGCGGATAGTGATAGTATTCATTTATGAATTAGGAGAAATTCCCTAACTTTCTGTAACGCAAGATTCAGACTCGTTGGAATAAGTAGTTTATACATGCTTAAGAGGATGGGAAAATAAATGAAGTGGTCTGTCTATAAGAAGTCATTTGAACAACACAAAAGGTGAAAGGCCTGGACAGGTGATTATTATAATGGGATTTTAGATAATTGTATTACACTTCTTAAACCGTTTGAAGAGGTAACTAAGACTATTAACTCAGAAAATTCTTGCTTGTCAGACAGGATTCCTCTAGTTGCAACGCTGAAAGCTGTGCTAGATTCTGCCATTAAAAGTAATGAACTTTCAAAGATGACAGAAACACTCATGCTGGAGATAGATAATAGATTTCAAATTCTGCAACACGATTACGCATGTACAATAGCAACTTTTCTGGATCCTAGATACAAAACCAAATCTCTTGAACTACTTGTTTCACAGAGGGTTAAAATTTATTTAGGATTCCTATGTGATGAAATGCTGCTAAAGGCAGAAATATCACCAGCCAATAAAAAGCAAAAGATTGCAGAAACAGACACACAAATAAAATCTGTTAACGAAACCATTGCTGAATCCATGAACGTTCTTTTGGCTTCTAGCAGCGGTTCAGAGGTATAAAAAGACACTATCATTGATCGAAGAATAAAAGCGAAAACGCCTGGAATCGGATAAAGATACATTGGTTTGATGTGAGGTGATAGTTTTAAAGTTTTCCACATCTTGCAGAACTTGCCAGGGAATACTTAGCATGCCCTTCAACAAGTGTAGCCAGTGGGATCTCATTTACGAAGAAAAGAGAAGCAAACTCTCCCTTGAAAGGGTTAAGAAGCTTTAGTTTTGAAGCATAATTTGAGAATTGTTATTTTCAAGTATTATTATATATATATAACCTTTTTCCAAATGGGTGGAGGCTGGGGAAAGAGATTGGTGGGGTGCAAAAGAGTTGGGTCCACTTCCCGCTATCTAGTACCATATAGAGTATGGAAGAGCAGCATAGAGAAAGCAGTTATATATATATATATATATATATATATATATATATATATATATATATATATATATATATATATATATATATATATATATATATATATATATATATATATAAAATATATTTATATAAATATATATATATAAATATATATATATATATATATATATATATATATATATATATATATATATATATATATTGTAGCGGAATGAATCCCTATTCCTGTGTTATATACCTGATTTACATAGTGCAACAATGGAGGGTGAAGAATA
>JABUQX010069265.1:0-30000 GCA_015478945.1 Trachelipus rathkii
TATTTTTGGTACATTCCTATTAATCTCATGTTAGAATCAACTTAGTTGATCTAAAATTTAATTATGAACTTCGATGCTGTGTAAGAATCAGTATATATAGAGTCATCATTAACATTATACATGATTGAGATCGAAATGATCAACTTATAGTTCATCTAATTTAAAAGTTTATTTGTCGTTATCATAGATTAATCATTACTTTAATGTATTTTTTTTATATAAATAATTCTTTAAATCAAGTCTCGTACAATAAATATCGCGTACAACTAATCTAACTCTCAGTGTGTACAAATGAACGTCAGGATGCGGATGCGTGAATGCGGATCTATTATAATAATTGTGCAGGATGTTCACGAACTGAGTAGCGTGATGTTTAATAACCTATTGCATAAACTTAATATATATAATATATTTATATATATATTATATATATATAATTATTATATATATTATTATATGATATATATATATATATATATATTATATATATTATACTATATATATTATATATATATTAATAAATTATATATATATTATTATTATTTATAATATATATATATATATATATATATATATATTATATATAATATTATCATTATATTTCTCATTATTTATTATAAAGTGGTTTTAAAAAATATATTTTTTAATATATTATATATATATATATATATATTATTAATTATATATAAATTATATATTATATTATATAATATAATATATTATTTAATATATATATTATATAATTATATATATATATATATATTATATATATATTATATAATATATATATTTATAATATATATATATATAATATATATTATATTAATATAAATATAATATATATATATATAATATAATGTATTATATAATATATTATATATATATATATATTAATTAATATATAATATTAATAATTATATAATATATAATTATTATATATATATATATATATAATAATATATTATATATAATTATAATATATATTAATATATATTATATATATATAATACATATATATTATATAATATTATATTATATTTATATATATATAATTATATTAAATATTATATAATATATATTATATATATATATATATTATATTATATTATATATATATTAATATATAATAAGTTTGATTCACGCTCACGTGTCGTCATCATTTCACGAGCATGTAGTTAAAATATACAGTAACATATGATCATTATTTATGAGACTATTGGAAAATGAGCATTGATCAACACGCACATTGAATTTTGTCAGGAGTAAGTGACGCCAGTTTTACACGAGACTTATCCTTACTTGATAAGCTGCAAAGAGAATATCATCTAACTTCAGATAAACTGCTTTGAGTAGTTTGGGGAATAGTAGGAAATCTATATAACGAGTATGAGGAATATTCTTAAATGATGAGTTAAAAGGAAGGGAAATGGGAAAGATTCTCATACTGTTATAAATGTTGAATATAAGTATTTGTACATTGTTAAAAGTTAATGTTATCTAAATATATAAAATTATTTTTTTATTAGGCATGGGTACAAGATATGATTATTTTGGTCTGTGTACTCTAAATTTTGGGAATGTATAATTATGAATTAAATTGCGCTATGTAGTATGTATAATATTACTACCCTGCTGAAGATAAACTATCTTAGAGAGTGTAAGAGCCGAAATACAAGGCTTACAAATTCGGACGTCTATACACATTCAATCCATTAGCATTTTACTGTAGGGTAGACCATAATTAGAAAAAATGAATAACAGGGACTCAGATCATAAATTTGGTGATCCCAAAAGGTTTATTTTAAACTTTTTTAACTATAATAAGTTTGTATGAATTAACTATATACTCCTTTTGAGATCTTCTAAAAGTTGTCCTTTTTTTTTTATATATTATTTTATATATATTCAATAATTTGAATTATGATTTTTGAGTGATATTTTAATAATATAAAATAATTTTCAATATATATATATTTATATATATTATATATATATATATTATATATATATATATATATTAATATATTATATAATATATATATATATATATTAATATATATATATATATATATTAATTATTATATATATATTTTAAATATATAATTATTATATTTTATATATATATAATATATTATTAATAATTATATATATATATACTATATTATAATATATTTAATATATATAGTATATATATATATATATATATATTAATATATATATATATATATTATTATATTATATATATATAAATATATAGTATATTAATATGTCACAAGTTAGGATATTATATTATTAGTTAGTATATATATAGGTGTGAACAATCTAGTGACAGCTCAAACTGAATCTCGAGGAGTTGCAACCGGAAGTATGCTACAATGTGCGAATGCAACTAATTTTGCAACATCCGGTTTATCAAGTTGACTAGTTCCGTCAAAGTTTAAGGTGATTTTATTTAGTGATGTCGGTGAGACCGAATTTTTAATGAGTGTCTGAAATGATACCGTTTTCTGGAGGTTTAATATAAGTCACTCATCCATAATAGGGGCGGGAGCCCCAAGGATAGGGACTTATTTTTAGGTGTAATCTCTAGATAGTGTTATTTTAAATAATGAATTCAGTATTAATATAAGATATCTATATTTTGATGTTTTAACCAATCGCATTATTATCGTGTATGATTTACTCCTCTAATAATCGATGTTTTAAAATCTGTCTATTCTAGGTGCTCTGGTTGACTTTTAACAATGTAAAAATAATAATATAAAATCCAAAGAAAATTAATAACATTAATAGCTCATATTAGCTTTGAGGTTGATCACTTGGTAAAATTCAAGATCATTCTTAAAATAGCACTTACACCTTCCTTCGACTAGGAAGGAATAATAATAGAGCTATCTAGTCCTATACCACAATTTGGTATATTGGATTATTGTGTGTGTGATAAACTGATTCCCACAGTGTTATTTTTAGTAAATGACCGTAAAGGTCATAAACTTAGTAGGGGTGCTATCATATCACCTTAGCTGAACAAGGTCAAATTCTGGCCTGTATAAGAACCAGTGTATAAGCTAGCAATAATGTTAATCGGAGGGTAGAAAATTTTTAGATGTGAGCTTATATGATGACGTATATCTACGTCGAGACGAGATTACGTCTTCCTTTACTGCGATCGGCAACTGATTAAATTACAAGTGTGATGAATCTGTGGCATTGTATTAATTAATAATGATATCTGACAAGATTTTGTATTTTCTTTGGAGGTCTAGTATAAGATGGAAAGTGGAGTCGGAGTCGAGAGTTCGGAGTCGGAGAATTCTGAGTCTAGAATTGTACGTGAGTACGTGACGTCTGAGTTTTGGATGTTGGATTTTGGCTATCGGCATCCTTCTAGGGACACTCAATCCGGTAGGGGTTTGTCTATAAATTGATTAATCAAAAACTTCAATCGAAATTCTAAAACTAGAAATAAAGTTTTTTTCGAGTAGAAGGATAGAGGAAATGAAATTTTGAGTCATTGAAAACTACCCTTATTTCGATTTCAAAATTTGACAGCCGCACCGTGATGCTTGTGCTTCCGGTATGCTCGGTGTCGAAGTTATATATAAATATTTAATGATAATTAATAATCATATATTAATGGTGCCTTTATATATAATGTTATTGGGTCTTAGTTAGATTTCTAGAATATATAAATGGTTATCATTGATGCAAACTGAAAGGAAAAAAAAAAATAAATCCAAACAAAATTAAAGATTAAATTTTTTGGTATTTTATTGTTGTTCTTATAACTTCTCATTTATTTATACGTTTTTAACATAACCTATAATGAGCAGTAATCTAAGTAAATCAAACCACACCATAATTAATCCTATAAGCCATCTATCACTCTACTGACTCAAGTGTGATTACTTAATTAATGATTCTATTTGAATCTATTGATCTATTGATCTATTGATTATATTCATATTTTTAAGTCCAAATTTTTTACTCACTAAAAAATTGTCATGTTTTTAAACATACCTTTAGATAATATCATGATAATATATCAGTAAATAATTCAATAAGCCTACTTACAACTACCTATTCTCCTAATTTAAAATTGTCAAAAATCATCATGAATAATGGTCTATTTCACTAAAGTAAACATGCTTCATAAATACATATCCAACAAGGTCATATTTTAAATTTCCATAATAAAATTGGTCAAAATATGCATGGTATACAGACCCTTAAAAGCAGTAAATCAGTAATCATAAAATAACTAAACCATCCCAAACCACCCTCTATTTACAGTCACCAGTCGTGATCTATATATTGATCTATTTGATCTATTGATTATACATATTTATGAATCTAATTGAATAGGAAGGTCCAATAATTATTTACTTATAAATTGTAAACGTTATAAACTAAGCCACAATATAATAGGGAAAATCAGTAAATAACAATACTTCCATCCCTGCCACACCTGTATAATAACTACTGTTTAAATTATACCTTGAATTAACTATTGATCCATATTATGATTTATTTGATCATCAAGCATCATTTCGAAGTATCACTATGGGAGGTAACGCTTGAACAAATAACATAAATTCCAAGATTCTTTATCACAAAGATCATTGCTGAATTTAGATTGGGAATTTGCCTAGCGTATAACATAAGTTTTCCACACATAAATAAAGCTTACTTAAGTCATTACATCCGAACTATGAATTATATAATGCAACAACGAACAAATCTGACATCATATTTATATATAATATATGTTATTATGTATATATTATATATTATAAATATTATTATATAGTAGTATGTTGTGACAACCTTTAAAATATAAAGAATAAACGGTTTAACTAATTAAAAGATCCTATTACTTACAAACAGTAAATAGTAACTAAAACAATTCATTAATACAAAAACGTATACTTATTCACATCACCTTTTATTGATCAACTATGTCTCTTAATATACAATTGTTTTTTTTTATATAATTTGGAAACTATTTAATTCTTTTAATTAACTAAAATTATTTACTCATAATACCTTGTGTTATTTATTCATTATATCATAGTCTAAAGTTGATAGTAATGATAATCGTAACAAGTTATTTATATAACAATTAATAAATAGTGCTCAAACATATATAGCATATTATGTACCTAAAGAACTAAGAATATATAATTTAACCTAATGATCAGATACCCTGACAACATTCTATAAAGCAATATAAAAAACTGCTATACTTAAGACATAATAGGTACCAATCATTATCATAAACATGATTAAAAAGTAACTAAAACAAAGAACATATACATAAAAACATGGTGTTCATTCACACTTATTATATATTATTAACAAATACAATAATCTTCTCACCAGAATGATAATAATAACATTTTTAACATTTTAACATAGTTACTCATGTAATATATATATTTATTAAACTCGGTTTATATCTAATAACTCTAGACCTTATACCTATATATAATATACCATATTAAATCTAGTTAGTAATAAGACAAACATAAGTTAATAACTTATTTTACCCTTTACAGTTAATATGTCTAAACTATGTATCATAACATCAACTTACACTAATAATCAACAACCAGATCGATAAAAATACATACTTCGTCAATTTAAACTAAACTATTATTTACTAAAATATATATAGCGAACATATACGAGGAAGTAATATATTAAAATCACTATCAAATATAGTTATTAGTACTAAAATCAAATATATATACTTAAATTTGTGTTATTTTCCTAAACATTATAAATCTACCCTGTAGTTTTAATGGTAATTTTGTAAAGCATTAATATAGAAAAATTTAAGAAATTGAATATAATAATATAATTACACAGTAAATTGTTATTTCATTTTCAGATTAATCTAAAGTATTTTTATTATAATAAAGCATAGTAAATCATGATATGAAATATCATGTAAAATAAATATATATACTACAATCTAAATACACCTATTCCTAACCTAACCATTAATCTCTTATATATATATATCTTCACCTAACCCTATATATAATATAAGGACCTATTATATATATATTAAATAATTTTATAAATTACTAATTTTGAATATTATATATATATATATTATAACTATATATTAATAATATTCATATATTGTATAAATGTTTATTAAACTTTCTTGATTTCTACTAAACATAACACAAAAAATATATATATGTATTTTTGTATTAACTATTAATACTATTAACTAGTATTATATATTTATTATTATTGATTATACTTTATAATAAATTAATAAATAATGATTATATTATTTTTATATCATTAATATTAAGTATTAAAACATATCATATAATATACCTAGTAAATAATATAAGAATATTTTTAAGATTAAGGATATCAATACGAAACGTAACAAAGAAAACCGTAACAAAGAATGAAAATCTAAAATGAATGAGTTATCTATTAAATAACTAATAATGGTGAAACAACTAACGTTCAGTGGGGAAAAACTATTTGATTACGGTGAAATAGAGGGTAATAAAACTGTCATAAAATTATTATTGAATAAAGCCATAGTAAAACATAATGAAAACATATTAATAGCATTATCTCACGAAGAAAATCGCCACATTTAAAATTTTTCCCACAGCAAATAGAGTAGAAAAAGAATATCAGTCTTTCGCTAATTTTGAAACAGAAATAAACTTTAAATTACTGAATTGATTTTATATGTATTGCATTAAAAAAAAATTTTCACTCAGTAATGCCTTACAACATTAAAGCTCATTATGAAACTAATGAAAATATGTACAACTACATTATATATAATACTATTACACAAACTATTTATATCACTTATATAATTAAATCACAGTTTATCATTATAACAAGTTCCACACTTAACAATACCTAACGTGTCAGAGTTTTCTAGTACAATAGATTACTATTCCTACTTTTACCAAGCACTTAAATCTTGATAACATATATTAATTAACAGTTATTTTTAACATTGACACTAGTGATATTATTAAATCTCAAACATTTAACAGATAAATTAACAATAAAAACAGATACAACAGAAAGTGCAACAGAGAAGATAATAACAGGAAGTAATACAAACATAAATAAATTAAGTTCTTTGTGATAAATAAATAATACAAGTAAATAATACCGTTGTACAGATTTTAATAAAGACAGTTTAAAATAATTACTAGATAATAATTCAGTAAATATCAATATCCATTCAAATAATTCGATATGCCCTCCCCACCTACCTAATAATACTACCACTCTAGGAACCTATATTTTTGTTAATCTATTATGATTACTACTGATTTTATTGATCATATAATTATTTAACTCTACTAAATTTATTTATAATCTATTAAACACAAAAATAAATAAGTATTTTTTTTGTATACATAACTATGTTACGAATATAATAATGTCTATAATAAGTTAATACAAAGTTATATATATTTTTAATTATACATTTTTATAATAAAGATTCAATACAATCCATATACCTTAATAACTTATAATATATATAATGTAATCAAATATTTAACGTAATTAACCTATACTAATCAACCTAATTAATACAGAATACGAATAAAACATACTACTATTTTATAACAATATAGTTATCTATAACTTAAACAACCCACTAAAGTTATCAACTTACTAGCATAGCGTTTAACAAAACTAAGTATAATCTCCATTTACAATCATAACTTTATTCATAATTCATAAAGCTATATATATACATCATATTTGCTATTCAATTGTTTAACTTAATTATAAACATTACCACATATTGATTTTATATGAATATCGCATATACGTATAAGTATCAAATTATATTTCGTGAATAAAACATAGTGCAACATAAAAATATTGTAGTTACTTTATATTATATATACATATATCAGGATTTTATGCTAACATACATATGTGAGAAATGCCACAATAGTACTACCTAATATAACAATATGCATATCATATGACTAAGATAAAATTTAATGTATCAAACTACAAACTTAACACAAACTAATACGATACTACTTATTAAACAGTTATATCAATTAACAAAGTTTCCCTCACTATACTTAACACCAGTAAAATAGTTGCATTATTACATTACAAAACGTAACCTAATTCCTTACTTATTTAATTATTCAAAGCAAAGATATAAAATTCACAAATTTAACGGTATATTTATTAATTTACTATTTTACACATAGTGTTAATATTTTTCAAGCAATAAAAATTTAATTATCATAAAAACTTACCTAATTATAATACAGACCAACGAATAACTTGTAAACATAACAAAGTTTTTACCCAAAACATAACATAAATAAGTCTTCTGATTAAAATTATAGTAAATTGGTAATAGTTTTACTGATTTTAAAGCAGTAAATCAGTAATCATCCAAACAACCGTCACCCCTCCACAAACCCCTCATCATGACTTTTGATCTATTTGATCTATTGATTCATGTCAATTTTCGAGTATCATTTCAACTAAACATAACACAAAAAATAAGTTTTTTTATAATACTAACCATCGAATATATGCCTAGCGTAAAAAAGTTTTTACATTAATAAAAAGCTAACATAACATAACCTTGAACTAAGAAATATATGTACAACGACAACCTACTACCATACGTACGGAAATACAACTACTAACATTAACAACTTCCGCACTTTAACAACAGTAAAGTACCCATAACATTCGTACAAAACGTAACCTATTCCCACTTTTTTCAAAGACCTCCTTTAACATATCAAATGTTAATTTTCACATTAAACATCGTAATATTTTAACAAAATTTAGCATAACCCGGTCTAAGCAGCATACGGAAACGAATATAATGCTAACGTACCGAAATTTTTTACATCAACTTGTAATATTTAAAAAAATTCATCATAACCTCGTCAAAATATCATAATCCCAGAAATAATTGCAAAGAAACAAGTTTAACCAAACATAACATAAAAAGTGTCACCGTCTCGGTATAACTCATTTTGAACTATAAAATAAACGTAAGACATTAGCAAAACCTCTCCCGATGTTCTATTTATTTTATCTTTTTATTTTTTTTTTTCTATTTACTGTTTTTTTTTTTTTTTTTTCTTTTTCTATTATTCTATTATTTTTCTTCTTTTTTTCTTTTTAACTTGCACACTTTCCTAACATCTATTTCATCGTCAGTTAACACAGTAAAATCTTACAAAACTCATCATTTCTCTAAACAAATCAGTGTTAATTTTCACACTGTCCATAGTAATATTAACATAACGTACCCTAACTTTACGAATACAGCTTTCCCATTAACTGCCAAGAGTTCTAACAACATCAACCCCTTCCCGAGAGAAAACCCAAGGGGTATGCACCCCATGTAAGAGTGTGAATCCTAGAGGGGGATCACCCCGAGGGGTGTAAGCGGTGCCTCAGCCCTAAGGGCTGAGGCCCAAACCCGCTTACACCTTCGGGGTGATCCCCCCTCTCAGGATTCCACACTCTTTTCATGGGGCGTCATCCCCCTTGGGATTTTTCTCTCGGAGGTGAAATGTGTTGTTTAGATACTCTTGGTTTTAATGAAGCTGTTTAATTCCGTAAAAGTTTAAGGTAACGTTATGTTAAAAATTACTGTGAACTGGTGAAATACACTGATTTTGTTAAGAGAAATGGGTGGAGTTTTTGTTAAGATATTACTGTGTTAACTGGGACGATGTGTGGTTTAAACGTGAGCCTAAGGTTAAATTTGTTGAGTAAATGTTAGGTTTGCTCGAGAAATTTTGCCCTAATGTTTCTCGTTTATTATAAGTTTTCAAAATGGATTTTTATACTCGAGCGAAGTGGACCTTTTTTAAGTTATGTTTTGGTTAAAACTTTGTTGTCTTTTCAATTATTCGTTTTGGGGATTATGATATTTTGACGAGGTTATGATGAATTTTTGTTTAAATATTACGAAGTTGAATGTCAAAATTTCGGTACGTTTAGCATTAAAATATTCGTTTTCCGGGTTATGCTGCTTTAAGACCGGTTATGCTAATTTTTGTTAAATATTACGATGTAATGTAAATTTAACATTGGATTATGTTAGATTATGATTGGCTTTGAAAAAAGGTGGGAAATAGGTTTACGTTTTTGTACGTAAAGTGTTAGGTAACTTTACTGTTTGTAGTGCGAAAGTTTTGTTAATGTTTAGTAGTGTATTCGTACGTATGGTGGTGTTAAGGTTTGTTGTTGTACATTTATATTCTTGTTCAGGTTATGTTATATTTTATTTAATTAAATGTAAAACTTTGATCCAAACATCTATTCGATTGGTTAGTATTATAAAAAATTATTTTTTGTGTTATCGTTTTTTAGTCCGAATGATTAACTCCGATATGACATGAATTCAATAGATTCAATGATCATAATCATAGATGAATGGGAGGGGTGGGAGGGGTTGACGGTTTGTTGTTTGACTGATTTACTGATTTAACTGCTTTTAAAAATCAAGTAAACTAAAATTCAATTTACTATGGATATTTATTCAAGAACGTTATTTTATGGTTTATGTTTTGGGTAACTTTGTTAGTTTTACAGTTTCGTTGGTCTGTAATGATAATTAGACAAGGTAATGATAATTTTTGTTAAATATTACTGTGTCAATGTAAAATAACGTTAATAAAGTTTAGAGATATGCTTGGAAAAAGTAGGTAGGTTACGGTTTTGTATGCAACGGTAGTTACTTTACTGGTGTTTAAGTGTGCAACTTGTTAAATGTTAAACTGTTTATTAGTGCGTAAGTTGTGTTTAATTTGTAGTTGTACATTTTTTCTTAGTTCATATGATGCTATTTAGCTTTTATTAATGTGAAAACATTGTTATGTTAGCCTATATTCTATGTTGTGTTAATATAAAGAACTCATTTTTGTGCTATTGTTATCCGAAATGACACTAACTCGAAATGCAACGTAAATCAATAGTGGTAATGTAAAGTTAACAATGATATATGCTAGCAGTTATTGCTTGAAAAAAGGGTGAATGGGTTTTACGTTTTGTTACTCTATGCTAGGTCTTTTAGTGTTGTTAAGTATGGAACTTTGTTAATGTTATAGTTTATTCGTGCTTAATAAGGTTTGTTAGGTTTTATGTTGTACATTATATTCTAGTTCAGGCTGGTTATGTTTTTAGCTTTTATTAATGTAAAACTTTGTTTCGATAGCATAAATTAGAAAGTTATTATACAAGAATGAAACATTTTGTGTTAATGTTTTTTTGGTCTAAATAATCTTCGTTTTGGCCTCTATCAGATAATCAATGATTAAAAAGGGTCCTGGTTGGGAGGGTGGGGAGGTTAGATGTTTTGATTTACTTGAATTTACCGATTACTGCTTTAAAATCCTGTAAACTAATACCAATTTACTGGTGATATTTTATTCATGAACTTATTTTTATGTTATGTTTGGAAAAAACTTTTGGTTATTTTAACAGTATGTTTGGGAATAAAACTTTGTTTATGTTTGCCCACTTTTGGGTTTTACTTCCCTCCGTATGATTCTCTTCATGTATATAAGTCGGTACATAAGAGATCTTTAATTTTCGGTCTTGGTTGTTGTGGTGTTTTCTAAAGTTTTTTGATTCAATAGTTTAGCTTTACTGAGGGTAAAACTTTACTTTGGTTTTTGTTTTTACACGTTAGGTATTATGATGGTTAGGTCAGGTTTATGATAATTTTTGGTAAATATTACTATGTTTATGTAAATTAACATTGTTATGTTGGAGATATGTTTTGATAAAGTGGTGGAATGGACAGTTTTGTCTGTCTTGTTAGTTTTATTTTACTGTTGATAAGTTTGGACCTTTTGATTTATGTTAGCAGTTTTTAATTCTTGCTTTTAAGATGTGGTCAGGTTCCTGTCATTGTAAATTACTATCTTAGTTCTGGTAATGCTATGTTGGCCTTTATTAATGTAAAACTTTGTTACGTTTAAGCTATAACTTTCGCTGCTCTTGTATGAATAATTTACAAGGTTATGTAAATTTTTGTTAATATTAGTTAAATTTAAAATAAACATTGTTATGTTAGAGACAAGTACCCTACTTGTTAATGGGGAACGTTTTTGAGTAATGAATTGTTAGTTTTACCTTTTACTTTTATTAACTATCAAAATTTGTTAATGTTAACGTTTTATTCTTGTTTAAGGTGTGTCAGATTTGTTCGTCGTGTGCATCTATATTCTGAGTTTCAGATGGATGATAAGTACTTTATAATGTGGAAACTTTTGTTACGTCAAGCATATATTGGATTGAATCTTTGTAATAAAGCCTTGGAATTATTATGTTATGTTTTATCCAAGTGAATACTCCGAAAAATGTGACTTGAATTCATAAGAATCCATAGATCCCAAATAGATCAAGGATGACAGGAGGGTGGCGGGAATGGTAGTTGATTTACGATTTACGTGATTTAAGGGTATGTAACGTTAACAATTTTAGTAAAAAATTTGAACTTAAAATCAATAGATCAAATAGATCATAGATGGGTAAGATCACAACTGGACTGGAGGGTGGTTGGATTGTGGTTTGATTTACTGATTTACTGCTTATGGGTATGTAAACATGAAAATTTTAGTAAAAAAAAATTTGACTTAATCAATAGATCATATAGATCATAGAGTCAAGTAGAATCAATGATCATATAGATCATTGATTGGACAGGAGGGTTAAGGTTGGGTTGGCTTGATTTTACTTGATTTACTGATCTAGGGTATGTAAAACATGAAATTTTAGTAAAAATTTTGCTATATCAATGATAGATCAATAAATCACAACTGGTCAGGAGGGTGGTGGATGGTGGTGGTTTGATTTAACTGATTTACATGCTTTTAGGGGGTATGTACGTAAAAATTGGAAGTTTAAAACATAAAGAATAAGAAAACTTTTATTATTTATTTATTTATTTATTATTTTTATTTTTTTTCTTGATGGTTTTCGGGTAGGTAAGCTTCTTGAATCTACAGACCATAACATATATAAAGGCCACCAATATTGTATCATTACAATAATATTTAATACTCGGCACCGCACCGGAGCCAGCACCGGTGCGGCTGTCAACTCCTACTCCTCGTGTCAGACTCCTTTTTCATTCTTTCCTCCTCCTTCTTCCTTTCTCCTTCTCCTCTTCCTTCTGTTTTCCTCATTCCATGCATTTCTCCTTCTTTTTTTTTTCTTCTACAGGGGACCCCCTTCCGGAAGGGAAGGGGGTGCCGAAGGCCCCAAATCCAACTCCAACTCCCGGACTCTCCGAACTCCGATCCTCTTACCCCCAGCCTCCCAAGTTTCAATCTTCTACGATCAATTTTAAATTTTTTAGAGGGGGCCAGCGTCCCCCTTTACTGGGGGGACGCAGAGGGACGTAATCTCGTCTCCGACGAGATTACGTATCATATAGCTCACATCTAATTTCACTCCCGATCAGCTTAAGCCCCTAACATGGTTTTTCCCCAGGCCGAATTTTGACCCTTGGCGCTAGGGTAAGCCACCCCCTTAGTGGTTGACTACGGTCCCAAAACTCGCCGTGGGAATCAGTTTATCACACACAATAACCATATACCAAATTTGAAGGCGATAGCTCTATTCCTTCCTAGCGAAAGAAGTGGCAGTTGAGAGTGTTCACTTACTACAGCGATAATCGAATGTTATTATTGTTAATTTATTTCTTTCGATTATAATTTTCAATGTAAAAAGTCAACCAGAGCACCTTAAGCAAGACCCCGATTTAAAAAACATCGATAAGGGGTAATCGATCACGATAAATCAATTGGAACCATCAAAAATGATCTTACGATCATTTATTTAAACCCTTCTAGGAACAAAAAGCCACCTTTTGGGGGCTTCGGCCCCATTTTGGGACTAAAACCTTCCGAAACGGTCTTCCAGACCTTAATTTCGGTCTCTCCCCGACCTTAAAAACCCTAACCTTTGCACGTCAAGCTTGAAAAAAAAACCGGGATGTTTGCAAAATGTTGCTTCGCAACATGTGCAACTTCCGGTTGCAACTTCCGGATTTCAGTTTGGCTGTCAGTTGTCCACCCTATACTACTTATATATATCCCTACTGGTGACATATATATATATAATATATATATAATATATATATATATATATATATATATATAATATATATTATTATATTATTATATATATATATAATATAATATATATATATATTATATATATATATATATATTATATTATATATATCATTTATATAATATATATATATATATATATTTATATATATATATAATATAATATATATATATATATATAATATATATATATATAATATATAGTATATATATATTTAATATAATATAATTATTATATATTATATATATTTATATATATGTAATATATATATATATATATAATATTATATATATATATTATTAATATATATATATATATACTATATATTCACAAGTAGGGATTTCAGCAATTAATAAACGTGACAAAATGCCCCGGAATTCCTTTGTTATTTCAAGTCAAAAATAAAAGATAGACTTAATTGCCTAGGTGTGCAATCCAAACACCAGACTTTTCCACTCCAAGATACGAAGTATTCACAAAATTTCAAAGAAGTCTCTAGAATCCCAATCGCTTCTATTTTACAAGTCCTCCCACTTAAATAAATAGTTTTCTGAAAATATCACGTTAGTTTTGAACTCGATGTCTTCTGAATGATTTCAGAATGTATCAATCTTCCCACAGCGATACGGATAATTTTCCAGAAGTTCTTTCTCAAGATGTTGCTAATTCCCCTATTTTCTTCTTCGTGAACGAGCAACTAATGGCTAATCTAACACAGTAATCCCATATGAATATATCAGTCAGATACGAAATCATTTCTTAATAAAACTTCTTTTTTTTCGCCAGTAGAGTTTTCCAAACAAACATTGAAATCTTCCCAAAGATAAATTTTAACGAGATATAGCCCACTTGATTAGAGAATTTTCCAACAGGAGGGTAGAACTCCAAACGGTTGAATTTTCCTTAAATAAGAGATGAACCCCCGCGTAAGAAAAAATGAACTTGTATTTTGTACCTTTCACTGTATCTAGATGTTCCAGTGTGAAGTTACTCTTGGCACCTTTTTTTTCCCCACGGGATATTTTATTCTTAAAAACGAAAATCCTTTAAAATATTTCCAATAAATTAATTATTAATTAATTTCTTAAGCAAAATAAAAATAAATCTTTTCGAAATAAATAAATCTAACCGCTCTTCTTCGTGAAGCTCAGAATCTTATCTTGAAATAGTCCTAATAATACAACCATTACGCAAAACTTTCAAGAAGGAAAACAGGGTTTTCCCCTTTATTCCTAAAACTCAAACCTTCACATTCCATTCTTGTGAGGTAATCTGCAGCAGTATTCTTTATTCCCTTTGATTGACTCAAGTCTAAAACATAATTTTTCTGTAAAGAACTAATGCCACACCCTCAATCATACTTTGGGCAATTTACTATTTAGTTTTCTGCATATATATCAGCGGCTGGTAATCTGTTTGCAAGACAAACTCTTTCCCATATAAGTAGTTGTCAAACTTTCGCACTCCAAATATTATTCCCAATCCTTCCTTTTCCAGCGTTGAATAGGCCCTCTCTCTCACAGATAGCTTTTTACTCCCGTATGCTGTAGGAAATAATCCATCATCGTATTCCTGCAGCAATACTGCCCCTATAGCCACGTCACTTGCATCCGTTTGGAGTACGAACGGTTTAGTAAGATCGGGAAGCCGTAGTATGGGTTTACTGACCAGCATCTGTTTCAGGTCTTTGAATGCTTTTTCTTGAGCTATGCTCCATACCACCTTATTCGGCTGCTTATTCTTTGTTGAGTCGGTCAACGGAACAGCTACTGTCGAGTAGTTGGGTATAAAATTTCTGTAAAACTCGTCAATCCTAAGAACGACCTAACCCCATTCTTAGTATAGGGTCTCTCTGCATCTCTGATCTTCTTTATATTATCGTCTTGCAGACCGACAACTCATTGTGTCAGTTTATGCCCTCAAAATTCTAAATCTCTGACAGCAATTTCACATTTTAATGGCCTGAGTGTCGTGCCAACATCTGCCAATCTATTTAAAAATTCCCTCATCTCACTTATATGATCTTCCCCTGTTTCGGTGTGTACGATTATATCGTCCAGATAGCTGTCCGTTCTTTTCATATCCCTAAGTATTTTCCTTAAAGCTCTAACCAATGTTGCGCCCGCGTTTACCAATCCAAATGACATTCTTAAAAATTCGTAGTGACCGTCTGGTATTACGAAGGCTGTCTTTGGAATATCTTGGCTCCTTACTGGGATCTGCCAATAGCCCTTACTTAAATCAATCTTAGAGAAGTATTTGTCTTTAGCAAATCTGGCAAATATCTCTTCTGTAATGGCCATTGGTTCGGGGTCGAATACCGTGATCTGATTTAACTTCCGATAATCGGCGCATACCCGGTTCGACCCGTCTTTCTTTTTTACCATCACAATCGGGGATGCGTAGGACGAGTCAGATTCTCTGATTACTCCCATCCTTAACATCTCGCTGACCTCCTTTTTCAGCGTTTCCCTCAACGCGTAAGGTATGGGATACGCCTTACTTTTTATGGGGACTTCCGTCGTTAAGTTAATCTCATGCTGTACTATGTCAACATTTCCTGGCAGATCTGTAAACACATGTTTAAACTCATCCAATATTTCCTTTATCTCCATCCTCTTGTCCTCTTCTACCTCAAACCCCATCCTAATATCTTCAACGCCCTCTTTAGGTATGCAATTCCCCAGTACAATTGCATCTTCCACCAAATCTATTTCTTCTTTTTCACATTCTTCAAAATCCACCACACCTAAGCACACAATATGTATAACATTCGTTTCTACATCCCTTTTATTATATAGCTCTAACAGGTTTGCGTGGTAAGTTTTAACTTTCTCGTTGACCTTCACTCTATAATCGTTCTCACCAATAGTACCGACAACTTCGTAGGGTCCCTTCCACTGCATCAGTAACTTGTTACTCTCAGTGGGCAGCAATATCAAAGCAGCGTCTCCTATTTTAAACTTTCTCTCTTTGGCGCTTTTATCATAGTAATGCTTATACCTGTTTTGCGCTTTTTCTAACTCTGTCGATGCTATTTTCAGGGTCTCTTCCAATTTCTCTCTCAATTTAAATACATATTGGTAACTGTTTGTCACCTCATCTTGCTGCCGCTCGTTAACCCATAATTCCTTCATTATTTGCATGGGTCCTCTCACAGTCCTGCCATACAAAAGTTCAAAAGGCGCGAATCCAGTGCTCTCCTGCGGCACCTCTCGATAGGCGAATAATAAGGGATTAATGTATTTATTCCACTTCTTAGGTTGCTCGCTGCATAATCTTCTTAACATCCTTTTCATCGTACCGTTGAATTTTTCCAAAAGGCCGTTACATTCAACAGCTTAGAGACTTCCTTCATACATTTTGATACGAACTGTGTCCCCAGGTCAGTTAATATTTCTTCGGGTACTCCAAGTCTGCTATACATGTCCACTGGTGCCTCTGCAACAGTCTCTGTGTCGATGTTTTTTAGCGGTACAGCTTCAGGGTACCTTGTGGCATAATCTACGAGAGTTAATATATATTTATGCCCGTCTTGGGAAGAAGGTATAATCGGTCCTACAAGGTCTACTGCAACCCTCTTGAATGGGATTCCGATGAGCAGGACTTTCGTCAGGGGCGATTTTACTATTTTTCCTTTCGGCACCGTTTTTTGACAAATATCGCAAGAGTGGCAAAATCTGGATATGATTTCACTCATTCCTGGACAGTAGAATTCTGAGAGAACTTGTCAGTTGTCATCTTAATCCCAAGGTGACCTCCCATGATGCTGTCATGAGCCATAGTCATAACCTCTTTTCGTAGCTTCTTCGGTACTACAATTTGTTCATTTGTACCCTCTTTCTCCTGCTTACAACGATACAAAATCCCTTTCATTACGTCATAGAAAGACTGCCTTTCTTCTTTGTTCTCCATTTCACTCAATGCCCTGCACCTGTTTAGTGTTTCATCTTCTCGTTGAAACTCTATGAATTTTTCGCGAGTGACTTCGTCGTTGTACGGCTGTTGAGTGGTTTCAGGCGTGGCCGACCCTTCATTTTGTAAATTATCCATACTGCTCGCGCGTGGCATTACCACGTGACCAACGGGGTACTCCTCCGTATCTTCAAACGCTGCTGACTCTTCTTTCTGTGAATCAATCGTTTTACTTGCGCACGACGTTACTACTTGGCCAACAGGGTACTTCGTTGTATCCTCAAGTGCTGTGGTCTCTTCCTTCTGTGAATCCATCGTTTTGCTCGCGAGTGGCTTTACCACTCTTTCGACTGGGTCTTCCGACATCAATCTCAACAACGGGTGCGTCCCTAATCGTATTATCTATCAACAGTATTTGCTTCGTCTTTCCAGTCCTCTGGTCAGCTGATGTATACCAGTGTCCCTTAACACATTGCCAGCAATTCCGTTAATCTTTCCACCGACAACGCATCATTGCTCTGATGTTGAGTATACCTATTACTCTTACACACGCGACTCTGACGACTGGTATCGTTTTGCCGCATGCAAGAGCAATTCTATTATCAACGTCGACGTGTTCATAACATCACGTCTCATCAGCTCTCAATCCCATATGTCGATATAAGTATCACGTTAATTCTTTATTTCGCTTGTTTAGTTTCATGACGACCTTGTTATATGACAGCAGCCGCTCTTCGTGCCCTCTCTCCAATTAATTATTAGATCACTATTCACAAAGTGAGCTTGCCAACAGATCTGACCTACACTCAATATGCCTGTTCCCTTTCTTACACTTTAAAGCATTAGTCTGGTATTTTGTCTTTCAAAATGATCTGTAATTTTAAATCAATCAAATAATGAATGTGATTTAATGAGCAAATATTGAAGTTTATACTGGTATTATCAGCAGGAGGTAGTTTTTGCCTCTTGCTATAATATTCAAGTATTATTTAAATCTTTCTTTCTCTTAGGAAGGTCGCAACTCCTTCGGCACCGTGTTAATATTAACCTGTTTACGTCATAAGCGTAAAATCTTTATTATTTCTCAGTTCAGTCCATTTTAAACATATATCTTCAATTATCACAACGTATAGCCTTCTCATCGTTGTATCTTTCGCACCCCCGCAATTTTACTTGTACCATCTTCGTTATGGTTAACTAATAAGGTGCATTTTCAGTTTATTATAGTTCTTTCGGAATCCTTCTTTTTAGGATGCGGGAGTATGTACAAGAGCCTTTTCCTAAATAAAGCCTCTGAGTGGATGCCCAATTCCTCATGTCTCACTCGTTTATTTCAGCAAATTTTCAAAAAACGTTCTAATATTAAACAATCTATTTCTCTCTGTGTCAACAAAGAGGAGCTGGTACCCTTGCCTACCATCTTTGATTACTTTGTAACTAATTGTGAGTATTATTGCTTCTTGCAACTCAATTTTCTGACTCCAGCTCATCTTCTCTGTGCGCTCTCTTTCAGTTCTCTTTCTTCTCTGTCAGCTTACTCTCTTCTGCTACTTCCTCTTGCTTTCTCTTGTGCTCTTCTCTTGCTCTCTTTCTCTTTCAGCTTTATAAATTCTGCTTTTCCCTTCAAGCCAAGATCTAGGGCAATTTTTGCAGCGACGCGCAGTCCACATTCAAAGGTATATTCTAACACAGCACAATTAATATATTCGTTTCTGTTAAGAGTTATCTTTACTAGATAGCGCCACAATATTCCTTTTTCTTTATCAAAACTATTCCGGACACAGGCAACCAATTAATTGTCACAAGACGGGATTTCAGACAATTAATAAACGTGACAATTCCAGGAATTCTTTTTATTCAAAATCAAAATAAAATAGATCTAATTGCCTAGGTGCAATTCACACACAGATTCCAATTCAGATAGAACAGTATTACAAAATAAATCCTCAGGCTTCTAGAATCCCAAATTCGCTTCTATTCCACAGTCCGTCTCATAAATAGTTCTGAATATCACGTAGTTGAACCCAATGTCTTCTGATGACTTCAGAATGTATACAAATCTTCTCCAACGATAAGGAATAATTTCCAGAAAGCTCTTCTCAAGATGTTGCTAATCCCTATTTCTTCGTGAGCAAGCACTTATTGCTACTAAACACAGTAATCCTCAAATGAATATATCATTCAGATACGAAATCTTCCTATAACTCTTCGCAGTAGATGTTTCAACAAATATGGAATTTCCAAGATAAATCTGACAGAGATAGCACTTGATACAGAATTTCCAAAGGAGTATGACTCACAAACGGAGGAATTTTCTACAAGAGATGAAAACCCGCGTGAGCAAACAAAATGACCTTGTATTTTCTCTACCACCCATTATACTTTTCCAGTGTGAAGTAACCTTTGGGCCTTTTTTCCACCGAAATAATTTTATTTTTACTAAAAAATCTATAAAAAATATTCCAAATACAAAATTTTCGTAAACTAAGGTTTATCTTTTCACTTTCTAAATCTTCCAAATAAAATAAATTAACCCGCTCTCTTCGCTGAAGCTCAATTCTGATCTGAACATCCCTACATCAATACATACATAGTTATATATATATATATATATATACTATATTTTATATATATATAGTATATATATATAATATTATTATATATATATATATATATATATACTTAATATATATATTATATATATATATATATATATATAATATATTTATATATAATATATATAATATAATATAAATATATATATATATATTATATATAAATATATATATATATATATATATATATATATATATATATATATAATATATTATATATATATCGTATATTATATTAATATATTATTATTAATATAATATAATTATATATAACTATATAGATGTGGGCGCACATTAAATTCAAATCAATTAAATGAATACTATAATAAATCAATAAGTGGAAAATGTAACTCAAATATTAGTTTAATGGGGACATAATAGGACACCTTTACCTACGTTTAATAACAGACAGAAGATTTAAAGAGTTCTTAATGTTCTCCGTCAAGAACAAAGCAAAGTTCTGCATGTTTAAGCATGTTATTGAAAACATTTCTCAATACACGTTTTGGGATGTTGGAAATCTCTTGACGTATGTTATTTTTCAGTGTGTCAATTGTTCTGAGATTGTTGTGGTTTACTCTAGATTTTAGAAATCCCCAAAGGAAATAGTCACATGGTCATAGATCTGGAGACCGAGGAGGCCACAAACCCTTGCTGATGGTCCATTCATCAGTAAAATCGACTCTATGGTAGTCAACGACAAATCCGACGTATGACAGGTCGCCCCATCTTGCTGAAATAGGCATAACGCTTTCGTTGAGTTAACTGTCCAAGAAATCACTATAGCACCTGTAGGTAACATTGTATTCACAGTTACATTTGAAAATATTGACCATTATTCTGTTACCAGAAAGAGCACAACAAACACCAATTTTAACATCGTACGTAATTCTCCTTTGCAGGTGGACTCGTGTGAGTCTTGTACCCATATCAACAATTTATGTAATTAACGTAACCCACAGATGAAACCAAGCTTCATCCGTTGAAAAGAGAAACGATCAACATTTCCCCCAGCAACATTTTCTAGCAACCAATTACAGTAAGTTTAGCTTACCCTATCCTTCTTTTATTTCATGAAAACACTACGATAGTGTTTCATTTTTAGCCTGAAGGTGCGTGGCATATCTGCTGATATTCCACATTTTGAAAACGTTCGTGTACGACTTGTTAGGTTTTCTTTGATCTCTTTATGTTCTACCACGACTTCAGGATGTACGTACAGCTACCTTTCTCTTTGCATTGCACAACTTTACCTTTTAAATGCCACTTTTTCAGTAGATCCTGAATTGTTGATTTTGAAGACATTACTATGAGAAAACTCTTAACGAAACCTGTCACGAACAACTTAAAGGAATGTGACCGCACATATTCTTCGGACGATGAACACACAGTTAGATTGAGATTAAGGATGATCAACATCACCAACCTGAAACGACGACTGATGTCGTGAATTATGCAGACCGCTTCGCACTAGGTCTGCCGCGGCAAATGACTCGTTTTGAGCTGGTTTATAATTAAATTAACCGGACGTACGGCGTAGAAAGTAGGGAAATCATATTTATTGATCAATGATTTTTTTCGTAGGAGGGGACCGTTTTATGTGCGCACTCTATTATAATATAATATATATTATTATATATATATATATTATATAATATATATATATATAATATATTATATATTATAAATATTATATAATTATATATAATTATATATAGATATATATATAATCACCTGTCCCTTTTCCCCAGAACTGGTTGGGACAACACTCACCAAAATAAGGAGACATGCATCAGAATTTCTAAGTCATAATACAGTGTAATGCACCCCAACCACGCCATATATATTATACATTATATATATAAATATATATATACATATATATATATATATTATATATATATATATATATAAATCAATATGAATATATTAATATTATTATATATGTGTGTGTGTGTGTGTGTGTGTGTGTGTGTGTGTGTGTGTGTGTGTAGTGGAGATGTTGTAGTTATCTCTTGTCTTCTTATTCCTCCACTGCACAAGGTAGTCAAAGTTTTTTTGAAGTCTCAGGGAATGACGAGCTTATTGCAGCCTTCTCTGTCGGAAGTAGCCTCTTCGCCACCTGAGTTTGTTACGCTTTGGTACGTCGAGAACTAAGCGAATACCAGTATATAAGTCGTTAGAACTCCTTTGTAGTTATCTCTTTAATGGGAGAGTGAAACAACTTGATTTTTTTAACATCATCTTTAAAATATTTAAAATAGTCGATGCCCTGAATTAAAGTGCAGTAATTTTGTGAGATATTTAAGTTTATCTCGTTGAAACCATATCTGAGGAGAGAAGTCTATGAAAATACATTTCAAAAAGTGCGCCAAGACAGAGAAAGGGCTGAAAGATCAGAGATTATATGTGTCTCTAAATCGCACCAAAATACAAATTTTATTTACATAAAAAACATATTAAAATATGATATTAACTATTATATTACAAGAAAATACATTATTTAGTAACATGTTACAATAAGAAATACATAAAATGCACAGTTGGAACTGCATTTTGTCCAAATAAATTGATGAAATCGCTTACCCACGATTGAAAAGGTACTGAAATTAATTTCAGAATTGGGAAAAAATTGTGGTGGACAGTCAGTCATTTTCCTTTGTACAAAATATTGGATATAAAGGTTAATTAGTCACCAATAGGCAGATTTGAATTGGGGCAAGGAGTGACTACTATTATAATATATATATATATATATATATATACGTATATAAATATATAATATATATATATATTATTATATGATTATATATATATATGTATATATATATATATATTAGTATATTTATAATTATACAATATATATATGGGTAATCCATTTTTTCCGACCAAATAATGAAGTTGCCGCTCGAAATTTTGACAAACTTTTATATTGCATGGCGATTAATGTTATCTGGCAAGTTCAAAACCCACCATCGTTTATGTAGATTTCTTCTGGTTGGTAAACCAGGGTACCAAAATGTTTGACAGTGAGCAAATTCGATCCACTTAAATAGAGTAACATTTACGTCGGTATTCCATATTGGTAATTCTTATACAAATTTCATAGAGTGATTTGTTAGAGATACTTTAAGTACATTTTGCCTTTCCTGTTTTTTGGGGAAAATAATATTTTTTTTCCCCCCCCAACAATTTTGAAAAAAAAATAATTCCGAAATTGCAAAAAAATTTAAAAAATTTCCCATTTCGTGGGTGTATTATTAAAAGAGAAAATAATTTAAACATATAAATTTTGTGTGATGTACATTACTAAAGTATGGTTATTAACTTAAATCTATTTGAACGTTTGTAAAAGTATTTTAAAAAATTTACAGGGTCCAAATAATCAATTTTTCGAAAATCTGTAGCTTTGAACCTTAATATCTCTGATGGGTAAGTGCTAAAAATCTTGAAATTTTCACACATTATCTACTACCATAAATGTTCCTTCACCTGCAATAATGACTTTGGTATTTGCTTGTTCTAAGAAATACAGCCATATTATATATATATGATAATAATATATATATATATATATAATATATATATATATATATATATATATATATATACTAATATATATATTTATATATATATATATATAAAAAAATTTACATTTTTGAAATCAGCGAACATTTTAATGCAGGAAAGTAAATAAGAAATAATATGAAGTGCGATAGAAAAAAAATAAAAAAAATAATAAATGTTTTGATATACGACAATTTTCAAGTTCCCCCAAATTCCTGAGACATGAACCCACCAATATTTGGCTCGGCAGATATCTTGAAAAGTACGACCTGCATGAGATGGAATGAAAAAATTATTATTTTTTTAATTTATTAACGTAACTGCATGGCACGATGGGTAATCTACGGGGGGCTCCGCCCCCCGTACCCCCGACCCGTGAGTACTGGTGAAATAATTTTTAAAAATATAAAAACTATTTTTCAAGTTAATTCTAAAACAATATAAAAATCATGATTTTGAAAGTTAACCTTAAAATATCGAAATGATATAAAGAAAACGATATTTTTATGGGTAACAAGCCCAATATATAGTTTGGCCATTTACTGTCAGGCGTCAGATGTTAACTAATCTTATTTAAAGATGTAATTAGTAATTATTAAAATATTTTTTTTTGTTTCTGCATTAAAATGTTCGCCGATTTCAAAAATGCATTCAGTTTTTATGTAGCTATCGAAGTTTTTGAGATACAGTTGCCTGGTAATCTGAAGGCTGGCATATATATATATATATATATATATATATATATATATATATATATATATATATATATATATATATATATATATATATATATATATATATATATATATATATATATATATATATATATATATATATATATATATATATATATATATAAATAAAGAGATAGGGCAATGCTCGGAATAAAATAAAAGGAAAAGAAATATCATTGCATTGCAAAATGAGGGTACAAATATACGGAAATTCTATAAAGCGACACGGAAATGCGTCGCTCCAAGCAATTTAAAATTAGCAAAACGTAACTGTGATTTCAAGGTCCAAAATGATATAATAATAATAAAAAAATAGAAGAGAGAGAGAGAGAGAGAGAGAGAGAGAGAGAGAGAGAGAGAGAGAGAGAGAGAGAGAGAGAGAGAGAGAGAGAGAGAGAGAGAGAGAGAGAGAGAGAGAGAGAGAGAGAGAGAGACTTGTGTCTGAGTGTAATTGCCACTTAATAACAGGATATATAATATTAGGTTTCAAAGGAGAGAGATGAAATTGTTTTAAAAGGTCTATGAATCTTTAAATAAAAAGGAAGCTATTTGCGAATTGGGAGATAAGCACTTATGAACAATCGACCTGAATTGCAGCGCCATCTATTGGACGTTCGATAAATGTTGATTATCTAATGTGAGAAAGTTTATTTGGGACGTTTGTGTGAATTATTACAAAATATTATATAATACCCTTAATGAGATTTTTCATATATATGTGAAGGTTATATAATGTACGTATTTTCAACACTACTTCGAAGATATTCAGTTCATATTTGTTGATGACGATTTGTAAACAATGGCAACCTATTTACCCGATTCTAGAATATTAACAGGGACAATAAGTTAAACATTCTTCACAATAAATTTTTTTTTTTTATTACTTTAGTTCCTTTCTCAAATTTTCACTTGCTCACTTGCTTTGAATACAACATTCGAAATTACCTCTCAGTTAATTAACTAAGCAAATTTTAATAAATATCTTAGATTAATTTAAATTTTATTAATTTATTTTGTCTATGATGAAGAATGACTTAAAATTATCCTCCTCCATCATCAATTAACCAATTGGTTAAATTCGTAGTCTTTTAAATAAATTGAGAAAGACAAAAAGAATGATTGTTAAAATAATGGGCTGGGAGCCCATTAATATATATATATATATATATATATATATAAGATATATATTATGTGTATTATATATATATATATATATATATATACTACTAAAATTTTAAACCTAATATATCTTATATACTATATAGTATCTATTACCACCTAATGTGTGGTGTGTGTGCGCAAAAAGAAAATAGAAAGTTTATAGAGGTGTCTGTTGAAAAGGCCCTAAAATTTGTAGAAGTTGAGATTTATAAAGTTTAATTTGAGGCTGAAGTCACCCCATGGGGAATCCTCATCTAGATCTACATCAAAACAATCGGCAAAATTAAGTGGAGAAGGATTGCCGCCTAATGCATGTCTCGATACACGGCGTTTGATAAAATCGTGAGTCAAAGGAAGTTGGGAAATTGAAATTGGGAGAGCGTTCCCAATTTTACCAGTGGAGTACTGGTAAGATTGAGTATAGCGGTTAAGCTTGGGGTTTAAGAGTTTGACATAGAACGGATGAGACTGTGTAGAAAGGCGTGTCGCAGGAGCCCGCCTCAACGGACGAGTTATGCCACTAGAGAATTAAGAAGGGCAAGGTTTGTTTTAACCTATAGTAAATAAGATATAAGGTGTAATGTAGAGTGGATTCATCGGGATAGGATTGGATTGGTGAGGAAGTGATGGAGAGGTCATTAATGAAGTTTATATAATATATAATATATATATATATATTAAATATATATATATTATATCATATTACATAATATATTATAATATATATAGATATAATACTATATATAACTATATAAATTATATATACTACTATATATCCTATAAATACTATATATATATGTATATATACACTATACCCCTATATATATATAATAGTACAGTATATAACCTATACCTCAAAGATAAAGCATTATTTCTATAAAATTTTATATATATATATAATCATATATACTATATACTATATATAATATTATATATATTGATAGATTTAAGTGGTGACACTGCGTGAAAAAAAAAATCTACAAAAGCTGCTATGCTATAAAGAACGACAGGAAAGGATATCAGAGAAGAAGTTAAAGAAAGAAAGAAAGAAAGAAAGAAAGAAAGAAAGAAAGAAAGAAAGAAAGATAGTCGAAAGAGGAAAGTATGGAATTCAAGATCGTAGAAAAGGGAAAATTTGCTAAAATTTTCCTACTCCTACTTATATTAAATCAGATAACCCTAAAAGATCTTGATTTTGAATTACCCCCAATCCTCCCAAACTCCTGCTACTCCTTACATTAAATCAGATAACCCTAAAAGATCTTGATTTTGAATTGCCCCAATCTTCCTAAACTCCTACTACTCCTTACATTAGATAACCTAACGATCTTGATTATGAATTACCCCAATCTTCCTAAACTCATAACTACACCTCCTTGTATAAAATCTGATAGCCCTTAAAGATCTTGATTATTTTCAATTACCCCAATCTTCCTAAACTCCTACTACTCCTTAAATTAAATCAGACAACCCTTAAAGATCTTGGTTTCGAATTACCCCCAATCTTTCTAAAATTTTCCTTCCACTCCTTAAATTTAATCAGATAACCCTTAAAGATCTTGATTACTCCCAGTCTTCCTAAACTCTATTACTCCTTACATTAAATCAAATAACCTTTAAAGATCTTTATTTTGAATTTCCCCAAATCTTCCTAAAATTTTCCTATTACTTCTTACATTAATTCAGATAACCCTTAAAGATCCTGAGTTTGAATTATCCCCAATCTTCCTAAAACTTTCCTACTACTCCTTACATTCAGATACCCTTAATTAATTAATAAAGGGAGGATCCAATATTTTAGATTTTGGGACCCCATTTTAGCCCCCACCTAAAAATGGATATCAAATTCGGAATTATCAGCCGATTTTGACCCTATAAACACCAAACTGTAGCTTTTTTTGGCCTCTAAAACGTTGTTTTCCGGTGTTTTTCTGTGTCTGTAGTCATTCTTTCAAAAATGTTCCAATTTTTTTTTTAAAAACCCCATGTTTTTTGACATGCTTCGTATCAACTTCCAGAATTTTTTCCGAAATGGCTTCAAACTTGAAATATGCATAGATGGGTCCATTACCTACAAAAGTCACATAGAATTTTTTCGATTCTTTGAGTTTTGTGCCAAGCGTTGTCCAATTTCCAAACCCACTTTTTTTTTTATTTTGAAATGAAAAATTGCGATAACTTTTTCCTGTTCGGGCGATGTGGATGAAATTTCAGGGCATATGTAGTCGAGGGAGAGGCACATATTTTACTTAGATAATTTCTTTGTATATGCATTAGTTTTGGATTTGTTCTTGGAACAAATTTTCAACAAAAAAAATTGGGGAAATTTTTAAAAATATTTCTTTTGAGTATACCAAAAAATTATCTAAGTAAAAAAGGCGTATCTCGCCCAATTATACAAATTTTTTAATAGAATGTTGATCGGATAAGTAGGAAAAAAAATTATCTCAATATTTCACTTTTTGGAACGATTAAAATTTTTGAAAAAGTGAAATATTGATATAATTTTTTTTTACTTATCCGATCAATATCAATTTTTCAAGGCTTGTATAATTGGGCGAGATACGCCTTTTTTACTTAGATAATTTTTTGGTATACTCAAAAGAAATATTTTTAAAAATTTCCCCAATTTTTTTTTTTTCAAAATTTGTTCCAAGAACAATCCGAAAACTAATGCATTAACCAAAAGAAATGTCTAAGTAAAAATTGGCCTCTCCCTCGACTACATATGCCCTGAAAATTTCATCCACTTCGCCCGAACAGGAAAAACATTATCGCAATTTTTCATTTCAAAAACCAAAAAAGTGGGTTTGGAAATTGGACAACGCTTGGCACAAAACTCAAAGAATCGAAAAATTCATATGTGACTTTTGTAGGTAATGATGAACCCATCTATGCATATTTCCAAGTTTGAAGTCATTTCGGAAAAAATTCTGGAAGTTGATACGAAGAATGTCAAAAACATGGGTTTTGAAAAATTGAAAATTTTGAAAGAATGACTACAGACACAGAAAAACACCGAAAAAACAACGTTTTAGAGGCCAAAAAAAAGCTACAGTTTTGTGTTTAGAGGGTCAAAATCGGCTGATAATTCGGAATTTGATATCCATTTTTGGTGGGGGCTAAAATGGGGTCCCAAAATCTAAAATATTGTATCCTCCCCTTACCCTTAAAGATCTTCATTTTGAATTACCCCCAATCTTCCTAAAATTTTTCTACTACTTCTTATATTAAATCAGATAACCCTTAAAGATCTTGATTTTGAATTACCACTAATCTCCCTAAACTTAAACTTAGCTTCTTCGTAAGGTGACATTCAAATTTACACTAAATTTTCAAGCATATCCAAAGCAAAAGTCATCTTTTCGTTTAATTATTTTAAACTCATAGACACAGTTTCATTATGGTTGCATAATTAAAAAAATTAATAAATTAATAAATAATAAATTGAAAATTAATAAATTATTAATTAATAATAAATATTAAAAACTAAATAGCAAGAAGCATAATATTAATAACCAAGTAGCAATAAAAAATCGGTAAGTTAGCAGGTAACAATTATCAATTAGAAAATAACAAAATATATATAATAAATAATTTGTGATAAATAACATTAAGTAATAAAAATCTATATAATAATAATAATAATAATAATAATAATAATAATAATAATAATAATAATAATAATAATAATAATAATAATAATAATAATAATAATAATAATAATAATAATAATAATAATAATAATAATAATAATAATAATAATAATAATAATAATAATAATAATAATAATATTATAATGTAATAAATCATAAGAAATAATAATAATAATAAATATATTAATAAAATAA
>JABUQX010069266.1:0-7500 GCA_015478945.1 Trachelipus rathkii
CCATCTTATTCCTAAAATTTTCCCACTCCTCCTCCATACCCTCGAAATCCACGTCCTCTCTCGGTTTACAAGTTATTTTATTCTGGGGTGCTTCCATCATTCCTTCTACCTTTAAATTTTTCCACTGCAAACCTCTCTCTCACAAGGGCCTTTGTGCACATCGGTCTCCTCATACACAACTTTCCTATCACCAATCTGTGATCCGAGTCCAGCGATACAGAGGGGACACTCTTTACATCCGTCATAACTTTCCTGCAGATTTAAGTCAATCACATCGACTTTTCTGTATATCGCTCTATACATGTTATCGTACACTTTTGTTCAATTTTGTGCGATAAAAGTTTTCATGATGAAAACATTCTCCATGCGGGAAATTTCAAGAGTGCTCTCCTCGCAATTCTCTCTGACAATTCCGAAAGCTCAATCTCCGTCTCTAACTCATATCTCTCCACTCCTACATGTGCATTAAAGTCACCCATTAGAATATTTTCCTCCGCATTTATTCCATCATAGGTATTCTGTAGTTGTTCGTAAAAATCTATTTTTTCTTCTTGTGGCCTACCCTGGTGCGGGGCTTAGACTTGTATTACTCCCACACTCCTACCTTCCAACCTCAGCACCACCGCCACGACCCTCTCACTTCTGTATATCACATTCTCCACTCTACCAGCCAAGCCCGGTGTCAGAATTACCGCCACTCCATATTTTCTTCCCTCATCTCTACCCTTATAATACATATGATAGTTTTTATGCAGATTACGGGTGCCCTGTTCAGTTATATGCGTTTCACAAATCCCCAACACATCCAATCTGCGCTCCTCCATTAGCTCCACTACGTCATACCTTACCCTCTATCTAATTTATAGTAATAAGTCCCCGTGCTTAAGTTCAAGTTGCGTTGTGCGAAATCTTTGTCCTTTTCACGCTTGTCAAAAACGCGAAAAAATCCGTCAGGTCCGAGCTTTTACTTGCTCATTTGACTATTTTTTATCACTGCGGCTAGCTGGGCCTGTCACAGTTTAAATACTATATATATATATATTATATATATATAGTATATATATATATATATATAATAATATTTATATATATATATATATATATATATACTATATATATTGTATATATATATAGTTATATATATATATATAGTTATTATATATATTATAATATATATATATATATAATATATTTATATAAATATATATATATTAATATATAGTATATATATATGTAATTATAATATATATATATATATAATATATTATATATATATATATATAATATATATATATATATATATTAGTAATATATAATATATATATACTTTATATACAATATATATACTATATATATTATATATTTATATAGTATTATATATATATATATATATATATATATATATATAATTATTATATATATAGTATTATTATATATATATATATATATTAATATATTATATGATTGTTATATAGATTATATATATGATAATAATTATATATATATTATATATAATATAATATATTATAAAAGATATATTATATATATATATAATTTATATTTATATATTACTCATATATATATACAGTATAATATAATATTATATATATATATGTATAGTATATATATTATATATATATATAAATATAATATATTATATATTATGTATATATATTATAATATATATATATATTATTATATATTATAATATAATTATATATATATATATATATATATATATAATAGAATATATTATATATATATTATATATATATATATATATAATATACTATATATATATATATTATATATATAATATAATAATTATATATATATATATATATATATATAATATATATATATATATATTATATATTTATATATATATATATAATAGTTTTATTATATATTATAGTAATAAATATATTATAATTATATTATATTATATATATATATATATATATATATATATATATATATATAATATATATATATATAAAATATATATAAATATTATATAAATATATCTATATATATATATATATATAATATATATATATATTCTGAAGATAGAGGTCGTGAACTTTGCTATCATTTTTCTATCCAGAATATCCCGCGGAATAGTTTTTAGTTGGTGTATTTGTTACTCGTAAGTGATCGTCTTTGAGATGTTCCCAAGACATTTGAAATCTTTTCTTCGTTTCAATCCTCTATTATCGTAAATTCTTTCCCTCTCCAAATTCTGCATTTTCTTCTGAATCTCTGTACCTGATTTTATTCTCAAATTTGCTTCAGAAATGAACTAAACTCGGTTTTACAAGATTGTTGTACTGGCACTGTATATAACATCTTCCGTGTTTGCCATCAGAGCTTTTTTTTTTTAATTAATTTTTTTTATTATAATGGTTATTTGCCATTCTTTCTAATTGAAATATCTTTCTGTTGTTGCCATGAAATTCATATTTTTTTAATTATAAAATTCTAAAATCTAGAGTTAAATATTCATAAGAAATCATAGAGAAACTTTCCATATTGTCCCAATTTCTTCTCATTATGCTTCAGATGAAATCGCATATTCTACTCTTCAGGCTTCGTTTACTGCTTCAATACAATTTGCTTTTTCCCAGCAATTCCGAACAATACATCCGCTAAACCAACCGATTATCCATTCTTTTCATATGACCAAACCATCTCAATGTAATGTCATTTATTCACCAAATAATTTTCTTTGCGTTCATTTAGTCAGTTTTTGTACTTCTTCTGCACACCACACGCCCTAAGATTTGTTTCATATCGAACACTTTGTACCTTAGATCTATACCTCTTTTTCCAAACATAGTTTCATTACTCTACATTAACACAGGTACGACATACCACTCATGCAAAACCTAGGACTCAAAACTTAACCCCCTTCACATCCACCAGGATTTAATTGCACCAGCCACCTTCTCCATTCAAAACTTTCTACTACATTCTTGCATTATCCGTCTCCTTTTCATATGATAACAATATGTTTCTAAATTTCAAACTCAGATATCTTGCTTCAAATTCTCATCATCTAAAATGACTTCACAAGCGGACTCTCTCACTCACTGCCATGAACCATAGATTCTGATCTACATTTATTTCAACCTCTTTTTTGGCAAACCTGCCGAAACCCTCTACAAAAACTTCAACTCTCTTTCAGATTCGCCCACACAAAACCAATCATTGGCATATATAACCAAGGAAACATCCACTATCTCTTCAATCTCCTGTCATTCTAGACAACAATCCCTCTAGACCCCCTAACCTTTAATTATTTTACAACCCATCCATAAACAAATCTAAATAACCAAGAGACATAACACATCTTTGCCTCACTCCGCTATTAATATTTAACCAATCACTTTCAACTCCATTTAGTTCCTACATAAGCTTCACTATCTTCAACATAGCTTTTGATACATTCAGAAGCGGGTACACCACCATATATACTAACACCTGCCATAGAGCTTTCTATTAATCCTATCATATGCTGTTGCAAGTGCATAAACTCTAAATACAATTTATTCTTCTTTTCTTCTCATTTTCTTAATCATTTGTTTTCAATGTAAAATTTGATCCACATATCCCCTACCAGGAATTATTTTCGGGGGGGGGCTGCGACTTTCGCAAGTGGTTACATTTCAAATGAAGCTTAAAATTATAGTATTATAATATAAATATATATATATAATACTATATATATATATTATATATATTAATATATATATATTAATTTATATATATTTATATATATATTATATATATATATATATAATTATATATAATAATATATATATATATTTAATATATATAATATATATATATATATATATATAAATATAATATATATATATATACTATATATATAATATATATATATATATAATAATTATTTATATATATATATATATAATATATATATACATATATATATATGATATATATATATATATATATATATAAGTATATATAATTAATATATATATATATATACACTAATGTCTCATAAGAACCTACTATCAGTTTTTATTAAGGTCAATTTCAGTTCCTTGCGTTTTTTGACTGAGTGATTCAAAATATTTATCATTGCTGACTTTGTGCTGAGATCTTGATGATTTGACAGTAAAGCAAGACCTGTATGCGATGATTCTCCACACTATTCCGTAAATAGTTTTACGCCTTAATGTCGAAAAGGTTCTTTCTAATGTTGCGGGGGATACAGGCAATACTGCTAAGATATTCAGGAGAGTAGCAATGTTAGGAAACCTCGTCTTGTCACACTTAGCCAAAGCACCGATCCCAGTTTTTGGTTTTTCATTTTCCAGCAGCCATTTACGCTGCCAGAGACACCACTCTCCTTTTAGTGTATCCTCGTGAAGGTCTGGAAGGTCGTCTTTATAAAAGAGGATGCTTTTTCAATATGCTTATAAGGTACATTGCACTTTCTGGTAAAATACTGAAGTGAAATGATAGTGGTTTCATGCGAAAGAAATCGATCAGTCAAAGAAAATAAGATCATAATAAACGGAATAAAAACTGATGCGGTAATATGATTCGGAGATCTGATGTATGGCACATTACAACGGATGTTTTTTTCCTGGAACTTCGTAGTTCTTGGAATTGTTATTTCAATACCTAAGCTGTTGCATACATTTTAGCTTGTGTGCAGAGCCCTCTTAACCGCTAGGCAAACTAGGCAAATGCCTAGGGCGGCAGAATATGAGGGTGGCCCTAGGTGGCTAGAACGCGGCAGACAACGACAGCAGAAAAAGGAAAAAAAATAACATATATATATATATATATACTATATATATAATATTAATATATATTATATATATATATATATAATATATATAATATATATATATATACTATATATATATATATAGATATATATATATATAATATAATATATATATATATAATACTATTAGTATATATAGTTGTGTATATACAGTAATACTATAATCTTTACATATGCTTCTTCAGGTGAATTTTTTATTGCCTAGGGCAGAATGAATAAGTTTAAGAGGGCCCTGCTTGTGTGATTGGTTTTAAACCTGGTGTCTTCATTTTTGTCCTATCTTTTTCGAGAAGTTGAATAATGTCTTTCACTAAGTTTATTGCACTGACAATGTCCAAATGGATACTCTGTAAATGTTTTGATAAGGTGTAGGTTATTCCAAGAAATTTACTTAAAACGTATGTTATTATAAAATTCAAATTACTGATTGATTAACAAACGCAAGTAGCTTTCTGTGATATTCACTAGGCCATTCTTTTATTTCTTCCAATGACGGAAGTATTGGCTCAAGAGTTGGGATTTAAAAAAAGAAAACATTCATGCCGTCACGAACATCTGGGTGTGCCAATCTTTTTGAATCCTCTTGTTATTTTAGGGTTCACGTAGAAAATTTTTATTTTATTATTCACCTGAGAAGTTTTGTTGCGCTTACGGGACTCGTCGAAAAAAAAAATGGGCATATTTCAGAGATGAATCCTAAGACGTTTCGAATTGACTGAATTTTAGAAGAGTCTGAGAGACATAGATTTTAAACATGTTGCTAACACAATGTGGTGTATAGAAGCTTTAGGATACTCATTCCGAATAAAAGATTGCACTCCTCGGAATTACGCCTCTCATGGAAGAGCCTTCATCATATAACTTGGCCCTCTAAGATTTTCGAGTTTTTAAACCAAGATAGCGCGAGTCTCGTCCAAATTACATTGCAATGCTTTCCCTGAGATATCAATAAACCGGAAGCAATTATAAAAATCCTCTCTTAAGTTAAAGAGTCTACCTCCATCACCACAATCTGGCGTGCTTAACACAAGGTGAAAACTGTTTCTGGGTTTTGGGAATATCCGTTGTTTCATCAGCTAAGGAAAAAAAAATTTGTTTTTTATTAACTTCTTCACATCTATTGTTCTTTGTATAGCTGACTAAATGATTGTATTATTTCATTTATAATCATCGACTCGTATAACATTGAATTTTTGGATGATAGAAGTAAGTGGTTCTTCAAAACTGGTCACCTCCATTTGCTCGAAAACCTAAGAAGGCTTCCTAAATTGCGTCATTTTCAGCTGAGTTGATAATAGTTCAATACGTTCAGAATCACATTGAGCCCCCTTAATGCAAGACTTGCTGGCCAATTAATCGTAATATTTCTCAATTTTGGTACAAGTTTTTTTTGCTTTTTTCCTTCAACATTTTTTTTATTTTGAGTGTCATTTGTTTGTCTATGCTTTCGATTTTTTCTGAATAAGAGCTTTCAATATTTCTTATATATATACTATATATTATATTATAATATATACTATATTATATATATATATAATATATATATATATTATATTAATATATATATATATATATATAATATATATAAGTAGTATATAAAACGGGGCTATACATAGTAATATTAATATATACTATAATATATATATATACTATATAAATATATATATATATTATAATATAGATAGGTTATACTAGTACATATATATAATATATAATAATGTATATATATATATATATATATATTTATATATATATATATATACTATATTTATATATATATTATAATATATATATATATATATAATATATATTATAATATATATAGATATATGATATATAAATATACTATATAGCTATATATATATATTATATATAGGTATAATAATATATATATTTATATAGTATATATATACTATATATATTATATATATATATATTATATATATATATATATATATATGTTGTAGTTTGTTTTCTGCTGAAAAAATTTCACTGTCACAAAGTTTCGGGGGGCTGCAAGCCCGCTCAGCCCCCTAGGCTACGCCTGCCATTATCCCTACACTTCTAAATGCTCTTGTTTCTCACCGATCAGTACCTCAAACTCTCGACGCACTCTTCAACCAAATACCAGCAACATATTTCCCTACAACCTAGTAGGCCGAATTTCCCTATAGTTCCAAAAGTAACGCTATTTCAGAGCTTTACTCTTATAGTAAGTATTATAATCTGTCGGAACTATAACCAATCAATATTACCTTGTGTTATCACATTCTAATCATTCAATTCACCATATTGCTCATGCTTGATCATTTCAACTTGTTTCAATCCATGGATTGCAGATTTACCAATTCTTCATTTCTCTCCTCTACCATTAACTTTCCCTGTTAATTAATCAATCCCAATACATCACTTTTTATTCTTCTGCACATCCCAACCCACACACTTTAACTATCAACTTACTCATTACTCGCCAATGTTATGCAGATTTTGAAGATGTTCCTTCCATACTGCTTCCTCACATACGTTTCATTAGTTACGAAAAGCACATCTCTATTCAATTATTCTAATGCAAATTCCTTACTTCATTCTAACTTTCAGCGCTTCCATCTTGAAAAGGATGCCATTTTCCTTGTGGAACGATCCTATTCATCTCCTCCAAACTGTTCATC
>JABUQX010069266.1:12500-20000 GCA_015478945.1 Trachelipus rathkii
AAAATACGGAATGAATAAATCGCTTCCTCTGTCATTCATGAGAGCTGGGCTATATTTCAGAAGTGGTACATCACAAGACTGATGGAATTGGAGGGTTCTCTCCTCTGAAAATCATTATTCGCTTATGAGAGTGAGTCAGGGGAGTGGAGGAGCGAATCATATTGCAAATCCATTTCTCTCGAAGTATATCTGGATAAGCACACAGCAAGATCAAAAGGAGAAATAGTACCAACACATGATCTTCCATGCATATATCATTTCATCCTTAGCACACTATCGTTTGTATAACAGTTTTTTGAGTAGTGACTATTGTTTTTCGAGCACTCTTAGATACCTTTCTTCTATTACGCTCAAATGTATTCTAACATATCTATAAAGAGTTGCGTACCCTATGGTAACACTCGTGTGACCTCATACAACATATATATAGTCCTATACATTAACTTTCTAGTACTCCACTGTTTCTCTATCACCAACAAGAGGCTTCCATCCTATGACTATCATATGTCTGTTTGTCTCTTTCTACTGAGCACATGTGAACATGGTGAGAGTAAATCTCGTACTGTAGAGAACTATCGTATTTAGTGAGAGTGGGGAGAGTCTCAGCTTGGACACACTCGCCTCTAAAATCTAGCTCGTTCCTCTACATTTATTCGTTCAGCACTATCATAAATCGTTATTGTCCAATAAATGATAAATATCTGGGAAATTTTGTATCTTTACTCGCACTTTCGAGAGATCAGAACATGCATTTCCTTCGGCTTCTGCACTTAACTGTGCGGAGAGACTGTAATATCCTGCTCTTGTACTGTGCTTTCCTCGCCCGACAAAACCTAGATGTGATATATTAGTCATTGTTTTCATCTCCTCTTTTCTATTAAATACTATATACGACTATAAATCTTTTCTATACATTCCTGTCTCTTGATATATATCTAGGTGGGTTTAGTATATATCTCTTATAGCTTAAAGAGCTCACGTACAATTGTCTGCAGTCATCTCACGATCGAATAGAGAACATTGTGATATACGCATAGAAAGTATATGGAATATAATTCATACACGTGATTTCACTAATGCACTTCCCTCTGCCTGGATATTACGTTCAGAAATTTATATACACTATGACTAGTATAATTACGTTTATGAGCATGGAATATACTCTTATCCGTATCGAGAGCAAAAGCGGGCTTTATCATCAATAACGAAAGTGCGTTAACCTCATTGGGTTCTCCTAACTGACAAATCTTTTTTATTCATCTGGCCTCTCTATTCTACATAAAAACATCTCTATTAACAACTTCTGATATAATTCATCTGCACTTTCCTTACTCTTAATTTCGGAATCTGTAGGTCATCTGTTATGCTAATCATCCTCCAACTGATAAGGCCAATCATCTTCATGACCTATCTCATTATACTTTCACTCTAAACTTCAAACTCTGGAACGATTATCTCTTGAGGTCATTCTCTTACCTCTCCTCCTCTTCACTCTCATCATCCTCCTCTCTACCTCCTCCTTCACTACTCATATCCTTCATCCTCTCTACACTAGGTGTTCAATATGTCTTTGACTCATGTAGATTAACTTATTTGATTGGGTGCATTGGCATCCTGAGATCTAATGAACGTTAGGAAAAGTAGCGGGTGATTCCGAGATGAGCTCAATATACGCTCCTCCAAAGAGAGTTTTAGGAGCACACGCTCGCTTTAGCTTTCGTTAGACATAGGTTCACTCCGAAAGTAGGGAGGTGAGAGCTCTGAATTATTTCGATAATATCAGTTAAAGTTCAATATTATAATGTTAGGCTCCACTGAATATTTCTCTAATATTCTAACCAATTATAATACACCATCAAAGTGTGTGGCACTTATGCAACGCTCATTTGAGAGCGTGAGCTTTCTCGCAATATCTAATACTGATCTCTCACTATATCAGAGGACGGCCTTTTCATCTTGTAAGATCTGACTTAACTAATAATTCTGTATTATACACTGATTGTTATATGAGAAAGTCTTCATCTTTATATAACATACACTATTAATAAATTAAGATGTGTTAGAATACACACTTTATGTTAATCTTCTGCATATCTTTGTGATACCAAATAAGAGCCTATGTTGTTCTAGGAATCTCATTTTCTCTTGTTATAAGTTGTATTGGACTCGAGACAGGTGGTATAATCTCGACAGGGCTTATTGTTTGAGCGTCTATTGATTGAGAGTCTATTATCTGTGGGAGACGATGATTTTATTCTATGCATAATGATTTAAAATACCGAGTTTTTTAGTGGCTTTGTGTGGGGCGCTTCCGTATTATGTGAGTATAATCGGGGTATAATAGCCTTATTTAGATGTGGGTTAGATCTGTGTGACATGATTGGATCACAAAGCTTATTGTGGGTACTCCCTGGTGTGAAGTTGTGAGTGACCCACGGTGATTCTGTGAGTCAAAAAGTGCATGGTCCATCTTTGTGCAGAGGTCTACACCTCGGTGCGGCTTTTTGGGTGATTTACCTTCATTAGTTCTCTTTGCTGTACAATAATTACATGTTCATAGACTTGTCTTGTAAGTCCGCTCAATATTCGGCTATGAGATTTCGCGCCTCTGATTGTTGAGGATGGCTGATCTTCTTCGCTTATCTATTTTGCGTGAGTCATATAGATAATGAGTTTGTTTTCACTTAGACGCATTACAGGAGCAGTTCAAAACTCTTGTATCACTTCACTACTTATACATTTTCCGTACATCTTCCCTAAATCTCGCAGGCTATATCTCTACCTAGCATTAACACGTAACTCTATCCACCATCATGATGCAGCACACCCAAGATTTGAAACCATCCCACCCATTCTATTCATTTAATGGATATCGTATCCAACCTCATTTCAATTCTGCTCCCTCTTTTTACTTCTAGAATTGCTCTTGATAATTTAATGTGCTTCAAGTCTGAGTATTTCTGGTACCTCTCCGGTGAACTCATAATGAGCATAGCACTATATACAGACTTCATGGAGGATGATTCCATCTTTTAATCCCTTGTCTATGAAATTCAAATTTACCACTTTAATATAATACATATACATACACTATCAATAAAAGAGATAATTTCACCTCACTCACTCATTTAGAGAGCACCACCCAACCTTTCTAATACTCAAATACTTTTCGATACTCCATCTCTAACTCGACGGTCTTCCTTTCATCGCTACTTCTCTTGTTGACGAAACCACCCAGAACACCAGTTGCGATCTGAACTCTTGTAAACTAGTGAAAAGTTGAATATCAAAAAAAATTGTTACAATGAGAAACGCTCGCGAGCCGCATCACAACGAGATTTGAAAGGAGAGGCCATAGCAGAGGAACTAGGGTGTAGTTCTGGGTTCTAAGATATATAGCGGCCAATTTGGAAATGTACGTATTTTTCTTCTTTCTCTCTGGTCCTATCAGTTTTATCTCCATGTTGACATACTCTCATTGCATAATACAAAATTGGATGCTTCATCTTGCTTAACTTGTAATGTGTGTGAGTTACTAGTTTTTCTCCTCAATAATGCTAGCGGGTTAGAGGAATGACTATCTCTGTGTTTTGGGAAACTCGTGAATAATCTGTTGAGCTCAGAGGTTCGATGATCATTAATAATGTCTCAAATTAAGTGCATATATATACATTGTTCATGTTAATTATTTTTATTCTATCAGATTTCACTCATATTGTATCTCATCCATTATTAATCTATCTTTTCGGCGCACGAATGTTAGGTTACTCATTATTATTATTTATTTAATTTATTCTTTTTCTATAGGAACCATTAATTATTATTATGATTCATGATTGAGTTCATGGATTTGTTTCAATTGGGATATATTTATTACCTTTCTATTGATGTATCTCATCTCATAATTCCTTTTACCTGTTGTCTCACACTCTTGTTTATGTGCTCTATTTAGTGGGTTGCTTCTGTAGCATTGCTTGCACAACAAGAGTTTTCGTATAGTAAATTATGCCCACAGATAATATGGAATAACATTCCAGTGATTATGTTTATTTTCGATTATTATCTGACTTGCAGTTTCATATTTATCTCTTCTATTATCCTGATTAACTTATTATTTCATGTTCATCTATAGTTGGGACTTATCTCTCACTCTATTATCTTTTCTCTAGTTGTTTACTCTTGCTGATTATTTCCAGAATTTCCATACTGTAGAATTAGTAGTACCAGTCATTAACAATGGATGATTTTCCCATTGGACATTTATTATTATTATTATTATTACTTATATTAAATTATTATTATTATCTGATCTCGTTATATATTATTTTGTCACACTCTTAAGCGTGAGTGAATTATGTTTATGAGGCTTATGTCAATAACACGCCCTCCCTGAAGATTTATTGAGTGATCTTATGCACCTCGATAATGTATGATTGTAGTTGATAACTACTCATTATTATACAAAAAAGAAATTATTATATTAATTAATGTGTATTTCTATATTATTAATTTAATTTATTATATATAATAATATTATATTAATATTATTATTAATATTATTTATTTCACTTCTTACTTATTTCATTATGTAGTTTAATATTATTGTGATTCTTCTTTATAAATCTTGATATTATTTAAGCATTACATTATATAATTTAGTTTTTTGAGTTATAATTTAATATATTTATATTGTTTTCATAAATAAATATTTTATTCTCATTTATTCTCAAACTTATATAAAAGAATATTATTATCCACTGCAAATTTGAAGTCATATTATTATTAATTTAATTATTATTATTATTATTAATTATTAATTATTATTATTATTATTATTATTATATTAATAGCAAGCCCTTAGGTAATATATAATAATATAAATAAAAAATTATATTATTTTATTTTTATATATTATTAATACAAGTTGTGTTTCTTCTCTTTATATATTATATTAAATAATATATATATATATATATACTATATATATATATATATATAATATATATTTAATATTAATATTTTTATATTAATATATATAATATTAATATATATATATATATATTAATATAATATATATATATATATACATTTGAATTAATTAATATATGAGATATATATATATATTTATATAATATAAATACTATATAAAAATATTAATATAATATATATATATATATATTTATTATACATTATTTATTATTTAAGTTGTTGTATGGTTTGATAGTTAATAGAAGAAGTAGTTGTTGTTGGTATATTAGAAGTAGTAGTTTTATTAACGTGAAAAATTAAATATATAATTTTTTACTTTGTTTTTGTGAAATTATTTCATCAAAATTTCATTTTATTACGCTATATATAGGATGAGGATGGTTTCATGAAGTGGAAGTCCTGAATAGGATTTCTCTCAATGCATAGAAGAAGTGTACGCTATTTGTATATAACGCAGGAGCAGTTTTTCCTTGTGGTAGCAGAAGCATTTATTATAAAGATAAGTTTTGTCTACTGGCTATGAGAACTTGACTTCTCTGGAGAAGAGGCAATACAGTAGTTTCTACACCTTGAAGACTGCATTAACATAACTTTAAATTATATCAGGGCTCACACAAGGGATTAAGGTAACTGAAGGTATTGTAAAGGGGAATTAGTTTATTGAGTGTTTTAGTGAAGATATGTGCTTGTATTTTGGCGAAAGAGTGAGCCGAGTGACTGAGGGACTTCATTTTGAAGAACATGTAGCATTCTTGAGTAAGGCATTGTGTACCTGCAGTGTAACCTGTGGTGGATCAAATCTATATCATTTTTACACATGTGGGAAGAGATACGAAAGGTGCATGTGAGATAAATTATATAAATATAGTACGTCGACCAGTGAATAGACGTACAAGAACATACCTAGGTGGAGAGTATAACTTATTTTTAGGTTGATTATAGCAAGAAAATTTAGCTAACGAGGCTAGATACGTAAGTTCATGTTAATGTAGATTAAGAGAATAGGCCATAATTGATATGAGCGATGTTATAATGGTATAATAGAGGATAGTGATATAGTGTATTGTAGGGCTCGCTGTAAAGCAACCTCATTTTGTGTATTTGAAGATGCAAACCATATTGCATTGTATTTATCGCAACAAATAATTCGTGGTGAGCTACATTGATGAGACAGTAGTGATCACACGAGTAATTAAATGGAGTCGAAAAGTGTAATTTGTTTAATATTTGACACCGGAGGTAAAACTGAGAAGTGTAAAAAGGAGAGGAGTAGTTGTTGTGAATTGTACGTCTACACTTGCTGTTCAAATCTTTTGAAATGAGTAAGATTTGTAATAACAATTTAGGGAGAAGTGGAGGTATTAATGAAAAGAAAGTTTTAAGAGTTGGAGTGGAATTGGGTGTATTTGGTGTGAGATGTGTCGATATTACTTAGAAGGTATTGAACAATAAATAAGTTTCAAAATGATATACGCGACAGATCATTTTCTCGAGGGTATATTGGCATCCCACCCACTTCCTACCTATTAAGTATGAAGATGATTTGATTTTGTGTGGCGAATCTGAAGAGTAGTTTGGAGAGGATTGGTAGGGTGTGCAAAAGGAGGGGTTTGAAAGTAAACGTAGATAAGAGTAAGGTTATGGTTGTGAGTGAGGATAGTTTCTCGGTGGTGAAGTTATGTTAGAGAGAGATGGGAGGAATTCATGTCTTGAGAAAATTGAATTGAGAATCTTCTCAGTTTTAAATTTATTTTTATTGTTTGATATAAATGGATAAATCGGATGAAAAGGCGAACAGGTGATTGCAGAGTCCTGAGAGTAAGAGGGGGAGAGTGTGTACGATCAGGCATGCAGAATAGGTTGAGCTAGAGATAGAAAATTATGAAAAATGCGCGTCGAGTTGAGTATGTATCATTAGATGCGAGAGACATAAAGAATCTTGAGTGGTTTGATGCTGCTCTGGAGGGTTCATTATTATATATATATTGTATAAGCTTTAGATGAGTGGTTTTTGTTACCATCTGTGTTATGTTGAGTGGTGAGTTGTACTTATGATGCCCAGTTATCTATCATTATGTCTAAGTGTAGTATAGAGGTTATATCATGATTGGTATAGATCTAAATGGTGAAGCTGGTCTGAATATGTCATAGGTGAGTTTATGACAATGAGAACTAAACCCACAAATATTTAGTAGTTTGGAGAGGTGTTTAATAGATATGTAGTAAGATATACAAGTTGTTAATAAATTATATGTATGAATATTGATCGGACGTATTAGAAAAGAAAATTATAATTTAGTAGGTGTGAAAGAGAAAACGGATAGAACATTGAAAGTATGAAATAAATATATTAAATATGATATTACAACTGAGCATGGTTTGGTCATATGTAAAATAAGATTCTGAGAGATGATATGGTGGTCTGTGTGTGTGTGGAGTAGTGAGGAATATCTCGGAATATAATATATTAGTATAGTGGATGGGTGTAGCTGGGATATTATACGAACCGGT
>JABUQX010069267.1:0-12500 GCA_015478945.1 Trachelipus rathkii
CGTTATGTTGATAAAGGTATAGGTCTTGATACTCACTAACTCTCTCCTGCCTAGCAACAGTAAAACTCAGTTTCCAGGTAAAACGGGTCAGATTAAGTCTCGTTTTGTTATGAAATATTATTTAGGCTACCCTGTTATAGCATCAGGATATATTCTGTCACTATAAATGCATTATTTTAAACGATGTATATACTATATGAATACGACACAATATACTACTATATAACTTATAAGTTTCAAGATATAACAACTCGTTGCTTCTATGGTGAAAATAAAACATCCACTCAAACTAGATCAAGAAATTCTATACGCTCTGAGACGTCATGGGAAGCATAGCCTAATCAACTAAATGAATGTTTAACGTTGTAGTTGCATGATAATAACCTGTTGTGGTAATCTGTAGTTGCTAGATAGACCATAATCCGTTTATCACATTAAATTCTTAACATGACTCTCGATTATATTTTGATGTGCGCGTAACTTTATCGTACACTCCTGTATATTACTATATATATATATATATATATAATAATATAATATTATATATTTATATATATATATATATATATATATATATATATATAATATATAATATATATATAATATATATATATATAAGATAAAGGGAATAACTACTATTTTGAAACTTTAATATTTATATTACTATAAAAATATAATATAAATAAAAAATAAAAATAGGGATAATTTACACCACAAATAAAACAATTTATGCATTATTATTGGAAAGAGTACAAAAGTTTGATAGAATTATTTATCTATTGTAATAAATATATATATAATCCACTAAATTATTATATGATCTAATATTACCTTTCCACCTCTCTCCAATAATATATATAGCAAAAATATATCAAATATTATTACGTTATTATATTTGTGTATATATATTTTCAAACTTAATTATATATATTTATATATATTTGAATATGTATTATTTAGTCCTCTTTTGAATTTATACTGCTCCATGATATTATTATTGCTATATAAAGATAAACTTTTAGGATATGCATATAGTTGGTATAGCTATTTTAATTATCTCGCACTTAGTTATATTAACTCACTACTCAAAAGTTTACTCGTTTAACTATTAGCGTACAGGTATTTTAATATCGGGGATTATTGATGGTATTAAGAAGGGCAAAGATTGAATTAGATGTATATATAGAAGTATCAATATATAAATATTTACTATAGTTCTTATATATGACTAGAGATACTCAATTAGAGAATTATTATTTTTAAGTTTATTCTATGAATATTCAATGTACATCTCTCCAACTTAGACTTTGCAAAGTTCTTTGTGAGATAGTTTGCTCAAAGACCAGTATTGACTTTCTTAACCACATAATTTAATTATTGTCAGATTATATTAATATCGTGACATGAGTTATCGACAGATTTCTTAGGCATATAAGGACCATTGAGTATGTTTTCTTACAGAAATAAAACACTTTCTGATATATTATTATATTATATAATAAATTATATATATATATATTTATATTATATTATTATATATATATATTTAATATATATATATATATTATATTAATATTAATTATATATTATATATATATATATTATATATATATATATATATAATTAATATTATATATATTAATAATATATATATATAATATATATAATTTATATAATATATAATATATATATACTATATATATATTATATTTATATATAATATTAATTAATATATATATAATATATATATTATATATATATATTATAAAATATAATAATATAATAATTAAATAAATAATATATAAAATAACACATATATAAATAATAATTAATAAACTAGTATAATATATAAAAATTTCTTTTAATTAAGACCTATTGATTATATAAATTATAATTTATATTATTATATATATAAATTATATATATAAATTTATAATAATTTATATAACTTGTATATTAATCCTTCTAATTTGTTTAACTAAGACGTTAAAAATAATCATTATAATGATAATTAAGGGACTTAATACAAACAGAATGAGGATTAGATATCATATTGCTCCAATAGTATAATTAATTAAATACTTATTATATTTATATTAATTATATATATATATTATATAATATAAATAGATATATTATAATATAATAATCTAAATAATAATAATATATATAATTAATATTAATAATTAATATATATAATAATTAATAATAATATATAAATAAATAATAATAATAAATAATAATTAACTTAATATAATATTAATAATAAATAAATTAATATAATAATAATAAATTAATAATATATAATTATAATATAATAATTAATAATTAATTATATGTTATGATTATAAATTATTTACAAAATTATTAAAAAATAATTTGAAAATAACAATCATATTGAATAATAGTATTCTCAAGGCACAAGAATTTTTTTTAGAAACTAATTATTGTTCTTATAACTTTCAATTATTTGTGATTCATGAGTAATAATTATTTAAGTATACTTGAATATTATAGTTTTGAAAAAATTTATTTAAATAAAAATTTATATAGAACATGAGCCGATATAATTAATATATAAAATAGCATATATTATTGCTTGGATTATTATTCAATTTAATAACGATTCATCATTCAATATGAAGTACAAAGTCAGTAAATAACTGTCTTCTCCTCTATTCTAGTTGTACTATCACGTTAATGACGTACTGAAATAAAGGTAATATATAAGCTAAAATGCTTCCATTATCGAGATATTTATGATTTATAACATTAAATGTATATTATATGTATATCTATTATATGAATTTCTAAGATCATTAAATGTTGAAATGGGATTAACTGATTTTTCATCGTTTTTATAATATAGAATTTTACCTATATCTTCCCCCGATTTTATGATAATGGGATTAACTGATATGTAGTACATTGAATTATATAGATATACCAAATATTATTTTTTATTATAGTGAGATTTTAAATATTATGCTAAATAAAAAATGATAATTATAGTTCGACGGGGTAAAGATGCTTATATTAGAAGAATTTTTGTAGTATATAATTATATATATTAAGATAAAAATTATTATACCAGGTTACATTTCTCTCTCTCTTCTCTCTCATATTCATCTATCATCTATATATACTCTCATATAATATATCTCTATCACTCATATCTCTCTCTCTATCTCTATCTCGTCTATACTCTCTATCTCTATTCTATCCTTACTCTTCTATCTCATAAATATCTTACTATCTCTTCACTACAATATACCTCTATATACTTCTATCTATATCTCTTCATCCTCTCATATAATATCTCTTACTCTATCTCTTATACTATATATATATATATATTATATATATACTATATTATCTCACTATCACTTATAATCTATATATATATATCTATCATAACTATATATTACTATTTAATATATATATACTCATATGTATAATAATTATATATATATATATAATATATACTCTATTTATATATATATCTATATATTATTTCATATATATATATATACTAATACTCATATGAATACTATCTATTACTATTATTACTCTTACTATATCTTCGTATTCTACTCTCTCTCTTATTCTTACTATATCCTCTTATATCTTACTATCTCCTTATATATTCATATCTCTATATATCTCTATATTTATATATGCGTCTACTTCTCTTCACTAATATATTTCTTTATAAACAGGATTTTTTAGCTTGATCCTGTGGTGCGCTGGTCTCCATTTGCGTTCTATCCAACTATTTTAAGTATAACAGTCGTTAGCGAATATCTTACATTCGCGTGCATCTTATATCAGTGATTCCGTATCACGCGCACAAAAATCTAAATCTGGAAGTCTTTACTTCCGGTGCGTTACATGAGAGAAAAAGTAACGAGTTCGTTTACGCTACCGTTATCCTATAAAAAACTAGTTCGTTCAGTTCACTGGAGAAATTGTCATAAAAAAAACCTCTCTCGAAATTCCACCGTTTCTATACTCTATTATATATATCTATATCATCTCACTTCTCTCATAATATATATATATACTATCTATATTCATACTATATATCAATCACCATCTCATCTATATATATATATATATATAGTGATATGATTTAAAGAAGAACTTCTGAACTGGCAATCTCAAAGTATGTAATGAGGATAGTTGAGCATCGTGTGTCAGAAATAAATGGCTGTCCAAAGGTGATTTGGTTTAGTTCCTTAATACGCTGAACGCTGAGACTCGGGTTGTGTTATGTCTCCTTGGTTAATCTATTTCAATTTATATATGGATGAGGGTTATGAAAGAATTTAGAGGTGGGGGTACCACTCTGGCAGGAAATGGTGTTAGTACATGATGATCTCCGACTCTGCGAGATGCAGGTGGAGGGGTACCCTAACCTATCTATAAAAAATCGGCAAGTGTCGGTAGCAAAGACATGAGATAATTGGTTACATTATGTAGCGAATTTGGAAGAGGGAGTAAAACTATGAGAAGAATATCGCGCTAGCAGAGATTATGGCAGGGTTATTGTTTATAAACGCAGAGAAGGTTTAAAAAAGTAAACGTGGCAGTGGCACTCGTCCATCAGGACACCTTAATTGCTGGAACTGTCAGCCCCCTTGATCCCCATAAAAAACAAATACAAAATAAAAAATAATCAAGAATTAAGGTCATAACAACTAATAATACAGCATTTGGATATATAATATCCTGTAATGGGGGTACCTTCTCTCGGGAGTATATTAATAATTAATTTTAATATAATATTTATATATAGTATATATTATATTATATTTTTGGGATATATAATATAATTATATATTATAGATATATATTTATTGAAATTATATGGTATAATATATATTAATTTATTTCAACATTTTTGGAATAATTTATATACTATTTATTATATTATTAAACTATATTTATATAATATATAAAGGTAGTAAGAGCATTTCATTTACCTTAGCTTATTATGTAGATACCCTTATGGTCAGCCGTTTATGTATATCCGCTCCATATGTCAAGTCCTTTTCAAAAGGATTATTAAGCATACTATATGTTTAAAACGGATATTACATTGGGTGGAAATGGCTGGTTACCAATTTTTAGTACCGAGAAAAATGTAAAAAAAAAAAAAAAAAATATATAATTATATTATAATATATATATAATATATATATATATATATATTATCTCAAAAACTACTAATAGCTACAATAGCTGAAATGGAATACATTTTGGATATCTTGGTAAATAAGAATAATTTAATCTCATAGGATAAAAATTGCTTTATAATAACGGCATCACTAGGTAGGCTCGAGTCGACTTGAGGGAACATTAGGGGGGGAACGTGTTTCCATAACCCGTAGGGGAGGGCGTGAGGAACCACCGCGACATTCACTCACAAATACCAAAAAGAGCGGGTGTTCCGAGACCCCTCCTCCAGCGAGGGGGGGATATTATTCACTACCTATACCGTAAAGTTCCCGGAAGGACCGATGAGACTCAGAACTCCTCTAGCCATCGTGCGGTATTACCCTTGGGTAGTATTCTTTAGTTATAAAAAAAAAGCAAAATTTGATTGAAAAATTAAGTCTATTTATTTTAAATAGAAAGTCTAATTAATTTTAATTTCTGAGAAAAACCAATAAAAAGGTCTCTTCTAAATAGGCTCTCTAATCATTAAATTTACATTATAATTAAATATAACAATAATTTTTTTTTTTTTTAATTATTTCATTTTTTTTATTTACATTTTCTTAGTTAGTAAATTTTTACTCATTGTTCCAAACATAAATATAGTATTTTATCACTCATTTTCGCTGTAGCTCTTGTAGTTTTATTATTTGAAGATTTTTTTTTTTTTTTTTTTTTTTTTTTTTTACATTTTTTCCAGATAAAACCTAAATTGGACCAGCATTCAACCAATGTATTCCGTTTTACTGGTTAGACATTTTAATTAGTATTTTGAGATAATATTGTGACGGTTATATGATACGAAACGCTGAACTACGAGAATATATATAATAAATGTTTTATTATTATACCGTAATTATTATTAAACTTAATGGGAAGAATATTAATAGGGTGATAAAAATTAATTTGAATAAAGGTCATTATCTTATTTTATGGGTTCATTATATTATATTTATATTAGGTGTGTATATTTTCTTGTAATAAAAAAAATAATTGCTTTGGAAATGCCAATATATTTATTATAAATGACTTTTTAACTTTATAGTTCGTATAGTATCACATATCATTATTATATATCGTATCACGTATATATCATTATATATCATAATATAATATGTGTAATATATTAACTATCTATATGTTATATATAAGATTATTATATATATAAATTAATGATAGATAAGTGACTACTAAAGACTTATCACGTTTCATTATAAATAGTATCAGACGTTGTTTTATTAGTAAGAACTTTTATGGTATTTTACATAATACGAAACAATGATGTTGTATTCCATAGGAACACAAGTAAACACTGGGCAAAGCTTCAAAATTTCCTTATTTTAGTCGTTACACGTAAAAATAATAGGCTTATTATCGCCGAGTAAAGTTTTATTACTTTATAGTAATCGAGATGCGATAGATGTGTCAAATCCAAATAAATAATAATAAATAATTAGATATGATTCGTTAGCATAATAAAAGTTTAAGTTACTGATATAATAAAAAGTGAATTTGCTCTCAATCTGTCATAGATATTATATATATTTCCTTTTTATATATATATAAATTACACTTATTAAATTAATTAATTACTTAATAAAGATTTCGAAACTTCATATTTGACAATTTATTAATAATAGAAATTATTTTGCCATTATATTATTACAAATAAAACAATGCGGAAACATTGTCAATATCGCATATAAAATATCGTAATTATTCATATAATATGATATTTTAAAATATAAATTAATAATTAAATTAAATAGGAGTAATATAATAATAATAAAATTACTATTACTACTATTATAACTACTTATATACTTAACTTATATTATATCTAATAAACTTAATATAAATTAATAATTAAATAATATTATATAATTAGTAATAATTAAATAATATAATAATAATTAGATTAATTTAATAATTATTAAAATAATATAAATTAATATATATATATATATACTTAAATTTGTTCCTTTAATAGATAAATTAGTTATTTCAATTAAGTATTAACTTATATTATATAATCGTTATGATAATTAGAATATACTAGTAAAATTAAATGATTAATAACGCCTTTGAATTTAATGGATCGTGTAATTATTGCACTGTGACCCGTTGGGGCACAGACATATGAGGACACGTAACAATAATTACGAGCCGCCCACTGAAACGTAGGATACAGAGTAAGGGTTATGAGTTATGTGTAGTCGCAAGGATATGCCCACTCAGTGTGAAGTAATCCTGTGTTAATAAGATAGAGATTGAAGCTAAGGAGATCACTTGGAACAAGTGGATCGTTCGAGTCAGTCTCACATATTGAGGTTATAGTGTGTAGGTTTAAATTGGATGAGAAAGATGGGGAACGGAAATGGATGCAGAGTGTAGTGGATATAATCTTGAGATGGCATGAGGATAGGATGAAGTAGCAAAGCTCTAATATACTACCGTTGGTTGAACCTCGCATAATAAAAGGACTATTGATAGTATCTTGCGAGTTGCGCTATAAGGGTTTCTGCATAGATAGGGAATTATGTTAGATTTTACACTTTAGATATCTAGGACTTTTATTTAAAAGTTCCAAAGTTTTTTCATGCATAACGAACTTTATTTTTTTTGTGTCTTTATACAAGATACACTTAATTGTATCTGTCTAAGTCCAATAAGATGTTCAGGTTTTGTAATGGACGAAGGAATGAATTCTTAGGTCGGCGTGGCTTATGGTTGATTGTTGTCTATGGGGTAGGTAACGAGTGATAAACATTGGTTAGGATAGGAAGCGTTTATTCCGAGTTGACGTTTGTTGAGGGTGAGAAGAAACTGGCGCTAGAGGACGAGAGAATATAATGAAAGTATGTTGAAGGATCGGTCTTTTATGATAGAGATATAGGGGACAGAGATAGAGTTCATATTTGTGTCGGTTGTGGGTTAATAGCATTTATGTAAAGGATACGATGGTTGAGCAGTGGGGAGTATTTACCGCAAAGGAATGTCATGGGAGAGCCAAAGAGAATAAACGTGGATTGAAGTTCTAGGTTACAAAAGCTGAAAATATTTGATTTTTGATAGGAGTGGAACTTCAGAATGTGAGTTTGTGTAGAACCGGAGAAGAAAGCGCTCGCTATAACAGGATGGGTGAAATAGGCGGGGGATTTTGCTTGAGTGAGGGTGTGTTGGCATTGGTATATTTGTGCTCGGATTCCTTGAGCAGCCGAACGCGCTGGGCAGACTTGTCGACTGCGCTATCACTGCTGTACGATTTATCATAGTTGAGGATCCGTCGCGGTCTTGTGAAGCTCTAGGTTGAGATCTTGCGATAAAGATATAGAGACGGTGTAAGGTTCCTTAAAATGAGAATTTTAACGTGGTCACTTAGAGCATGAGAGAGGTCACGGGAACGTACATTGAACTCGGTTTTTTTACCATTATGAAACTCCCTATCATCTATAAAGGTAATAACGAAAGAAGAAATAAGGATATATATGAAAGGAATATCCTCATTAACGATAAATAGAGAATATCGTTTGGGAGCAGATAGATTAAACATAACATTTATTAATCTCTAATAAAAAAAGACTTGGTAGACTCGGGGATCGTCTTGTAAACACCCGTATAAGAATAAATAGAAAATATGACAATCACTTCGTAGGTAAAAACTGACACGTGCTAATAGAAAGAGCGAACGACGAAATAGAAAATAATAAGCCCTAGCTACTATCTATATAGACATAATCTGTTATCTTAAATTAAATCCTAAAAAACTAAACTATTTGGCTTTATCATAATTACCTAACATAACTAAAAAGTTTCAAAAGTTAAAAATAAAACGGAAGTAGCTTATTCTTTTAAAGGGATTGGATGCAAATAAACATGGTAGCCTGCGAGTATCTCTTAATTCGTTTAAAAACAGATTATAAATTACAGAAGCGGAAAGAAATTTAAATTCTATTGTCAGAGACGTTTTGTTATATTTCTTAATGGAAACATAGCTTTAGATAACTACAACTGGGCATTTATACAAGGCTAGCATCATCATATCTATATCTTCTTATCGGAGTCTCGATCCAGATAAAGCAGCTATAACACCCGATGTATCTACTTGTCTATAATCGCAAATATCTTTTGTAATTTAGGCTAATAAGTACAAATATAGATGAATCTGAGCTATAACCTTGAGTTAAGTATTAGGCTATATATTTGTTAACAATAGGGTCATAAATGTCAATTTTTTTTTACCTTATTATAATCTTATATATATATCAGTAGTTTCATTTTTTAAATATATTATTATATCACAAATGGTAGTCACCTTATAGCATGTTAAGGGAAAACGATATAATATGTTATTTTAACCTAACTCATATTCCATCTATATTTTGTGATAAAACTTGAGAATAGATAATTTATCAGACACTACAGTTTTTAGATATATTGATAAATAATAACTATATAAAGATTTTATTTAATATATATGCAATAATTTATTTAGAGCTTTGTTATTTTTACAATACTATTACTATTAATCTACTCATAATTATTTTATCTGTATAGGTTTAATATTATAAACTATGCTTTATTTTATTTATTCTCTTTTACTTCATAAGACAAAAGAAGGCTAGCCATTTGCAGTATGTGTTGCTAAAGTATTATATATAAAAATGAGTGATATTATAAATTATTATTACAGTAATTTAAATAATATATATATATAGAAAAGTATATATATAAATAAGTAGTATACGTATCATTGAGGAGTTTGCTATATATATTGTACTAATATATCAGAGTATAAAGTTTTATAAACATAATAATATTATGGTCTACATTATATTTATAGTGATATAGTATATAAGTATGATATATATTACCTGAGGTATTAAATATTGTGATTTGTTCCTTTTTAGGTTATGTGCTAGAGTTGGGTGTACTGTCCCAGAAAAGCGGTATTTGCAGTTCTGGCTATGTTGGAAATCATCCCAATTTGCTGGCCTGTGATATTTTCAATCATTTTTTTTTCTATGGCTATATTGCTTTTGTTTTTATTATTTTTGTTTATTTTTAATATTTTGTTATCAGTTTTCACATTAACGGTATTAGCTTACGCTAAACCTTAAAGTTAGTGTTTGCGCCCATCCAGGCTATCTGATTGTTCAAGATTTACGTGCTGTCTCTCTCTACGAACGTGATATGGTTGTTTCTGGGAGATTAAGGGGTGAGTGTGGTGAGAAAGGCCATAAGATGGGATCCAGCGTTGAACTGACAAGTAGACTGACCATAAAAAGAAAGGCAAAGAGTAGTTAAAAAACTAAAAAGTAGATTAATAAGAAAGCAGGCAAAAAGATAGACAAGTTTAACAGACAATTAGATTGACCTTAAAACAGGTAAAAGGTAGACAGGTTAAGCTGACAAGTGTAGATTACAAGAAGACAGACGTTAGTGTTTGCTCATCATTCTATTGATTGTTCAAGATTTAACTTGGGATTTAGAACGTGATATGGTTGTTCTGGGAGATTAAGTCGACTGTGGCTATAGTGGGGCTGCTGTCTTGGGGTATAATTAATGCGACAAAAAAGTAGACTTAATACAATGCTCTAAAATTTGTTGCTGTTGCTTAATAGAATATTGAAGTTTTATATATTCAAAGTAATTGAGTGTCTTCTGGTATCGTTTTTTTCATTAGCTTAACTAAGAGTTTTTTTTCATTCACTGGTAGCAGAGTAGTTGCGCTACGCTCTTAGTCGGTTTTCGTTTATGCTTTTTGTCTTCTGGTGATGTATGATTCTTCAGATGATAAGGGCAAATACAATGAAAAATAGATGTGAAAGGAAGAAGAGTATGACCAGGGTTTCGAGTTGACAGCTTTTTGTCTTGTAGTGATGTATGATTCTTCAGGTGATAAGGGCAAATACAATGAGAAAATATATGTGAAAGGAAGAAGAGCATGACCAGGGTTTCGAGGTGACAGTATTGGAGCAAACCATTATGAGATGTGGAAAAAGCGAGTAGAGGGGTGGTATAAGTTGAGTGGAAAGAATTATGAATGTTCAGGTGGTGAAGTTCTCATTAGTCTGGGAGAAAAAGTGTTTGAAAGTATTTGCAATATAAATCTGGATGATTTAGGAAAGGATGAAGGTATATAAAAGTGTTAGAGGAGTTGGATAAACGATGTGGTAAAGAGAAAAACGTGACCGGTATGATAGAATCCTGGAATTTTTTTCTATTAAAATAGGAGAGAAAGAAAGCATGAGAGAATATGTAAACAGGTATGAGGTGATTGAAGTAAAGATAAGATGACTTGTGGAATTGATTTATTGGAAGATATGAGGTGTGTGCATTTACTGAAAGGAGCAAATCTGGATATAAAGAAGAGACAGAGGGTGTTAACGTATTGTGGCAAGGATGCTTGGGTGTTTCAAAATTTTAAAGATGGTCTCATAAATGTTTGTGAGGGTTTAGGAGTAAAAACAGTAGAAAGAAGTGGATGGTGGACACAAGAAAGAAGAGAAAATTTGTCTTAATAAAAGGGGGAAATATAGTAATGAATTAAGAACTAATATGAAGAATAAATTTGGTGAGGTGATGAAATGCATTTTGTGTCGTTCGGTGTACCATTTTACTGCTCAGTGTCCCAAGAGAGGGCAGTATAAAAGGAGAAAGAAAGTAGTAAGTGCAAGGGCTGATTCTGATTTTAGAGAACAGGTAGGAATCATGAGAGGGTATGGTGTAGGAAGAGTATGGATCAATAGGGAAACAAGTAATCAGGTCTTTTACAGTGAAATTCTAATTGCTCGGATTGGGAATCATGTGATGGTGAAGTTAAAAGAATCAAACAGAACCTGATCAATTGTAACCATCCTTTAAATTTAACAGAAAAAATAATAAACAAAACCATTAGCAAATTCTATAAAAAAAACAGGACAATACGAACAATATATCTGAAAGCATTAACTTTTATTTTAAAACTTCAAATGCAAAAGACCTCGATAAAGAGGAAAAATACCTACGCGGCATTATTAATACCCACATTAAATCTACAAGCATCTCATTAATCATAGTTAAACTATACCACAAAACATGAAAACTTTTTTCCTGCTTCTCTACTAAGGATACCATTTCATTTAATCACCATGTCGTGTACCAATTCGCATGTCTCGAGTCTGACTGTACGTCGACGTATATTGGTTACACTACAAATAGATTAACTGATAGGGTATACCAGTACCGCTTGCTTAAACCCAGTAAAATATATGAACATTTATTCACTGAACATAACA
>JABUQX010069268.1:0-2500 GCA_015478945.1 Trachelipus rathkii
GAGAGAGATATATATATATATATTGTTGTGTTAAATTATATTATGTATTCGTATTGAGTGATATGTATATATGATATGTATAATTATATATATGTATAGTATATGTATTTAGTATATATTTATATATATTTAGGGCTTTATTTATAGTATATATATTAGTATATTGTTTATAGATATTTATTTGTATTATTTATTTATATATATTATTGAATTTTGGTATTATGATGTTAGTATGGTTAGTTAGTAGTATGAGTAGGTATTATATATTATATAATTATTTATATTCTGTTTATATAGTTATATTTATATGTATTTTTTATTAGTTAGGAGTATATAATAATATATATTGTCAGATCGCATCTTCTGACAGAGTGTGGATGCGGATGTACTGAAAGTGTGGAATGCAGACATGCGGATGTTTTCAGAGATTTGGTTTTCAGATGCCGGATTCATGGCGGGATGTTCACCTCCTACATCTCTAAAATGAATATATATATATATATATATATATTATATTATATATATATATATATATATATATATATATATACTATATATATATATATATATTAGTGTCTGATATGAGAGGTGCAGCCGGAAGAGGAAGGGGAGAGAGAGGAGGAGGAGAGAAACGAGAGGGAGTGGAGGAGGAGGGAATAACGGAGGAGGAATTTGTGGAGGCGTTAGGGAAAATGAAGAGCGGAAAGACTCCTAGTGAGGATGGGATACATATTGAATTGCTGAAGGAGGGAGGAGAGGAGCTGGGAGCCTTGATGCTGAGATTTCTGAACAGGTGTTGGGTGGAGAGTAGAGTGCCGGAAGGTTGGGAAAGGTCAATAATGGTTCCCATTTATAAAGGTAAGGGGGAGGCAGGAGATTGTAAAAATTATAGAGGAATCTCACTAATGGATCACATGGCTAAGTCATGGCTAAAATCATGATTTTTTTGATTTTTTAAGCAAATTTTTTTATGTCTAAATTAATAATTATTCCTAGTTATCACCTGATCAATGATAAGTATATTTCATCTATATAATAAGCAAATTCATCAATGTAGTTTCAAATCATTTTATAAGGAAATAAATAAAATTAGATTACTCAGATATTATACAGTATATAGGTAGATATATAATTTAAATAACTTAATTAAACTAAATAATAATTATATTTACTTGTATTAGGTAATAATTAGGATTATTTACTAATTTTATCAAAAAAATAATTAAAAGGGCAATTTGTGGCTACAAAAATCAAAAAAATCAAAAGAATAACCACCCTGATATATATATATATATATATATATATATAATTTATATATATATATATATATATATATATATATTATATATATATATATAATATATATAATATATATTATATTATATAAATAAGTTTTGATAATAGTTCAGATAGAACGGTGTCACCCCTGATTTTCATGAAAATCACAGGATATACTCTTAAAAAAAATAATAATGAAGAATAGTGAAAACGAAAATTGTCGCTCTCTTTAGGAAAAAAAGTTACAGCCTCTCAAAGTTGTTAAAAATCCCATAGACTTTTCAATATTGATCGATCCAGGTTAGGTCTCATTTCAGGCCCTCTAAGTCAGGTTATGATAAGTTTTGTTAGGTATACACAGAGAAAATCTATGTAGAATTAACAAATCTTATCATAACCTGAACTAGGATGGCCCTAAAACGAGCACGAGGCCCACTAATTTTTATTATAAGAAAGTCTATGGGAAAATTTTTAACTTTCAGAGGCTGTAACTTTTTTCCTAAAGAGACTGCCGATTTTCGCTTTCACTATTCTTCATTATTATTTTTTTTAGAGTATATCCTGTGATTTTCAAAAAAAAAATTTTTTTGGTTTTTTTTTTTAATAACAAATCCTATGGGGTTTTTTACAACTTTGAGAGGCTGTAACTTTTTTTCCTAAGGAGAGCGACAATTTTCGTTTTCACCATTCTTTATTATTATTTTTTTAGAGTATATCCTGTGATTTTCATAAAAATCGGGGGTGACAACCCTCTGGGTAACAATTACATATATATATATATATATATATATATATATATATATATATATATATATATATATATATATATATATATATATATATATATATATATATATATATATATATATATATATATATATATATATATATATATAGTAACAAATAAAGTCATTGAACAATTGATGATTATATGCTATAATTTTAAGATTAATCAAAGGAATATTAGTATGTTTAAATCTACTTACTTGCTTTACAAACTATGTTCTTGACTTTATATTTTTTCCAATGTTCCTGTACCTCCTCCATCTCCTTCACAGCTTTTTCATATCTGTTTATATTTGTAAAGTTGGGCCAGTATGCCTAATCACCAACCAGCCAATTTCTTGGAATTAACTGAATTCCATCTTCAAATTCAATAATGTAATAATTTTCATTTTTGATGAATGAAGGCATCTTTCAAAATATATATAACTGCAATATA
>JABUQX010069268.1:37500-47686 GCA_015478945.1 Trachelipus rathkii
TCTCTTCTTGTTTTTTGTTTTGTTTTTGTTTTTTAAACTTTACTGCTTGTGGGAACTTGATGGAACAAACATCATAAGAAAGAACTCATCCAATATTTCTAAATTTGGAATAAAATTTAAAATCCGTTCAGTAGAAAAAAGGTTATCCTCATTTTTTGATTTTTTAAAAATATCATTAAGGGTTGAAAAGATTTTTTCCTATTCGGATGTAAAAAATCATGCACCAAAACACAGATCTGGCCCAAACATTTTAAATGTTATAAAAATTAAAATTAATTAAAATTAATTAAATTAAATGAAATGAAATGAAATGAAATTAAATTAAATTAAGTTAAATTAAATTAAATTAAATTAAATTAAATTAAATTAAATATTTTAAATGTATTATTAAAATTAAACTAAATTAAAATTAATTAATTAAATTAAATTAATTAAAATAAAAATAAATTAAGGAAAAATTAATGAAACAATTATAGAACGAAACTTACAAAAAAAAAACATAAACAACGTTTATTTGAAAAATAAAAAAAAACACGAATGAAAAAAAAAAACATTTTTATTTTCTACACTTCATATTTTTAAAAACTACCTCGTATATTGCCCTGAATTTTAATTGATCAGCTTTGGTTTTGAATAATGTTATATAAAATTTATTTATTTAGTATTTATTTTTTAATTTATTTATTTATCTTTTTATTTACTTATTTATTTATTTATTTATTTATTAATTGAAAACATTTGCTCTGAAGTATCCGTGTTAAAATTTTACTCAAAGTCGCATCACATCTCATTTATTAAAACAATAAAAAATTAAAACATACATTCTCCGCTCGTAGAGTATGATGTTGCGGTAGAATTAAGTAAGTGTCCATAGTATAGAGTGAAAATATAGAGTGTTGTGATCGTTGTATCGCCTTGTAGATGCTTGAAAAACATAGGTGTAGGTGTGTGTAAAAGAATGATGATGCTATGTTTACTTATGATAGCTTTGAGAGAGAGTTTATATAATAATGTTAATCTTTAAATAAAAAATGATATTTAAATTAGTGTTAGAGTTTGTTCCCTCCTAGTTTGTAGTATTCTCATAATTTGTGATCGAGCCCGTAGATGCGATAGACTATGTGAACATCGTTGCTGATGTGTCGCTCAGGTGAATCCGTGTTGGCTTAACGTTCAACTTCAGGTTCACCCTCTTCCATCATTCACCCTGTACAAAAAAAAAAACAAAAACAAACAAACATAAAAATTGAGACAACAACAAAAAAAAAACAAATAACTGAATACCACAAAGTTATTATTGTTTAAAGTTGTTTAGGAGTTGTGGGAGGTAGTTAGCGGAGTTATATGTGTGGTGTGATGCATGGTGGACTCATAGGTGGTGTTTGGCTTGTGAGTAGTAATGGCTATGAAATAGTGATGTAACGTATGTTTTTGAATCCGATTGGGTTTGCGAGTGTGGGAACATTTTGTATAGATGCGTTTAATATATAATATATATATTATATATATAATTATATATATAGATATATGTATATAGTGAGTTAGTTAGTGTATGTTAGTGTGTTGATGTATGTTTATGATTGGTTTATTGTGATCCCATTTCTAATTGATTTGATCACTTATAACTAAATAAAAGTTAGTTAACTAAATATTGCAATTTATTAACTACTTCTCATTTAAAATACTTATATATTACCACAATATATTTATATATATCTGATAATGCTCTATATGTACTACTCAAAATGTAATTTAATATCGATACTATTAAAAGTTAAGCTTTTTTATATAGTATATACAATCTTATAGTAATAATAACTTTATATTAGTATTATTATTAGATAAACTGATACATATATATATTTACATGATTATATATATATGATAACATAAAAATCCTAATATAATAAATATATAATAATTAATAATATTTAATAATATAAATAAAATAAAAGTAATGATTTTATTTAAATTGCGCAAATTTAATGCTTTAAAATTCAGGCTAATTTTTAATAAATAACATAATTTTATTAATATATAAATATATCTTAACTTACTCATGTTTACTTTATATGAATACACCTTATATTTATAATAAAATAGGTAATGCTATTATATATATTATTATAAATATAATTAAGTGAATTAATTTTATTATTAACTAATACACATACTACTCACACACAAACTACTACAACCTAACATACTTCTCAACTCTTATTACTGCTATTACATTAATCTTTACACTTCATCTCTTGCTTTTCATATCCTGATTCTCGTTTCTGAGCTTCTCTTTGGAGTTCATTCTCTTCCTCCCATTATCGATGCCACAATTTCAAAAAGTTTATCACTTTAACAATACACTATATTCTTGCTGGTCGTCGGTATCTTACTTCTGTCTTCATACTGGTCGTCCGTCTCTCTCTTATAGGTATTATAGTACGCTCAGTGGATTTTCTTTTGATGCCGTCAATAATCATATCTGTCATCTCTTTTAAAGAGTAGTTTCAAATATAAAAGTGTAACATTATCGTCATTCGCAATTAGCATTAATTATATTTTGGTAGTTCGATTGCAAAATATAATATATTTATTTTTTTTTAGATAATAAAATAATAAAGTAAAACCCTTTTTCAGATATATTATTTATATATTAATTAAATATATATCTCTCTTTTTTATTTATTAACTTTTGAGTGATTTAATGTTAAAAATCATAAATGCTATAATAATTTTATACCTAGTTACAGTTATTAATAGAAATTTGAATAATTAAGAATCTATACAAGGATTATATTATAAGGATAAAATATTTAAAAATATGATGTTAAGCACTATGGTATGTATATATATATATAACAGTTACACCAGTAGTGATTTTGCTCCTCTTTATTAATACTATTATAATACCAATTAATAATGTACTACGAAGTCTTCAGATATACTCGCATTTAAACTTAAGTTAATAAAAACTAAACAAACACGGATCTATTATAATTTATAAAAATATGTCAACATCTCTAATGAGTCGGTTGACTTGGTTCTATCCGTTTTTCCAAACCCCACTTGCAGATGTTTTTTTCTATACTAACAAAATCTCATCATCCTAAACATTACTAAATTTTTATTAATTTCTATATTTATTATCCTTCATAAATTAATTTTCACATTCTACAACCATCAATAATTTAATGTGATTAGCATCATATTTAATCAAAAGTATTTAAACCTAATACTACCATTCACTTAACCAAATTATTCTTTTAATAATTATTTTTGATACGTAAAGTGAGATAATATTCAAAAATCAAAAAAAATAGTGTCACTTGAGTAATGATACTATGTATAATATACTAGTTCTAATGTTAGTAAAATTAAATAATAAAATTGAAAAATTATCAAATTAACTCAAATACTTAGTAAGTGGGAATAATATTATGGTATATATAATATAGAATTCATAGGTAAATTTTATCTATAGTGCTCATGTATATATACCTATACCTAACTACTAACTCTCTTTACTGGATAGTGGGCCTCAAAGATATCTCATATGAATTAGTTTAATAATAATATATATCGCATGTTATCATCCAGCAATTTCTAACGAATTATACTGATAGAAAGAATTTATTAACTTGTAATACATACAGAGCGCAAATCGTCATAATATATTTTTTTATCTGGATAAATATTGTTGCTTGTGATGAGTTTGTAGGTCAAGATATAGCTATGTCATTTAGTTAGGATTTAAGCCCTCGAATATGTATAATAGTATCCTATATTGACGTTGCGACATAATGATAAATTATTTCAACGCCTTGTAAGTAGGTTTCTCCTCTGGTATGAATGATGACTTTACATTTGCAGACTCTAGCATTCTATAATTAATAATAGTAAAAAATATTGCTTTATCCCTTTTCAGCAAAAAATAGTATATCTCGTGTAATTTATTTTATACAAAATATACAATACATAATTATAAATTCAATGATTAAGATTTCTTATAACTATATATATTTAAATTATTGTTATACTATTATAAGTGTGTTAACTTATATAATATATTTGAATTAGATATATATATAAATTAGTTAATTTTTATAAAATATTTCATTATTCTTTTTTTGCTGCCGAAATATAAAATTAATCCATATATTAACATTTAAATATAAGATACAATCAACATACATACACAATATTAGCTTTATTATATATTAAAAATTATTATATAGTAATGCTGATATGATATGGATGTTTATTGATACAGATCGGTTCGGAATGTCTATTTTAAAACTCTGTTAATAAATTACTTTTTGAAAATTAAGCTTACTACTTTAATTAGAAATATTTGATATTCACGTGAACTGTAACATATTGAAACCATGGTTCATTAAATTAACTGGCTAAACAAGTCTATTACTTATAAAATATATAGAATTAAAAGATAACTCACATTGTTTACACTTAATTAGTATAAACTATAACTCAAAATAGTAATACTTTGGTAAAGAGATAATTACTTTTGTTCCTCTAGTCTATTCTTTATTGTATTAGTTCATAAGTCGTTATTTTCTAATTTATGACACGCTTCCATATATTCATTTATCTTAATATCTTTATATAGTAATGTTAATTCAGGTACTATCAATAGACAATTTTATATATACGAGTAGTAATGAATTATTATTAAGCTTGCTTTTTTTTGGAATAAATGTATTTATAAATATTAAATAGTATACTATTGTTATGCTTATATAGTTATCTTAGGATAAATGTGAAATATTTAAGTGTGTATGGCTTTATAATATGATTAATTGATTCTTACTGTAGTAACATATATTTTATAAATAAAAGTTAATATACATAATATGAGCTATCGATTTCTCTGATCAGTATATAATATATTATATGTAATATATATTACATATATAAGTTGTGTGCTTGGTTAATACAGTTTGTATATTTATCATATTATATATACTGTATATAAGAATTATTATAATTAAGTGTATATATATATATATATTAATATACTATTATTGAGAATATTTATTAGGAATTAACTCATTTTCATAAAATCAAATTTGTTAATTAATAATGAGTGATTAAGATATTAAGTTATATTAAATAAAGAGTAGATATAATATATATAATATACTTATAGGAATGCTAAACTAATGTAAATTTAAGAACTTATATTATTATTTATGACTTCTTTCTTTTCTCCAAACCGAATTCATAAATGTAAATGTTTTGCTATTTATTTATATCCTTCTCGAGAGGAAAACGTGTTGATCAGTATGGTATGTTTATGATTTTTTTGCGACTTAATAACTGATTGTGCTTGAGTATCTTATGCATTGACGTATAGGTTTAAGTGCAATACAACGGAGTAGAGCTTCAGTATTGAAGGTATGTAGTGTGTGGACTAGAATGTCCGAATATAGAAATAGGAGCAGTGAACTCATAATAAATGAGGTGTTCCATCAGCGTGTTATATTCTCATTTAAATGACACGTATTTCTCGATTTATAACACGGATGAGTTTTGGTTTAAAATTTATTATTACTTCAATTATAACATAATTATATTTTTAAATTGTGTTGATCAGTGTAAGTATATTGAGGGTAGAGTACCAATGTCAAATGGTTAAGTGATAATGGATGAAATCGTACTTACATTGAAGGAAAAGAAAGTTTGCTCATGTGAGAATAATTATAAGAACTCTACATGAAAAGTTCGTAAAAAAATTCTATAGAATCTTAGTATCCATAGGAGTTCCTGCAGCATTTTATTAATGTTTGTGTGATACTTAGAGTAATTCCGTAGATAGGTTATAGAGAAAACGATTATGATGGGAACATACGATAGGTAGAAAATGTATGTATTGGATTTTAGTAGTGTGGTGAAAGAAGGAGGATGATTGAGAAGTATATGATTGGTGTGATTTTTAAATTCAAGGATGTGTGAAAGTGAGGATTTGACGGACAAGAGTGGGTATGAAAGGTTTATTCGAGTTATAAGGAAGACATTTTCCATGGCTATGGTTGTTTAAAGATTTGATTGGTGTTTATATGTTTGTTGTCTATGTAAAATGTAGTAGTTAGGGTTGAGGTGGCTTTGGACTGGATGGAAAGTGCAAAAGGTTTGTGTACGGATATGAATAGAAGATGCCCGATAGTGTTATAAGACAGTGTAAGTGAGTTGAGAATGATATGAATTTAAGATGAGACCAAAGTTGAAAGTAATGAATTTGGTAATATTTTGCAATAAGATTGGAGTGAAGAATTTCACCAGTTTGAAAACGACGAGTTGCAATGTGATAATAGAGTGAAAAGTTTTGTGAGCTGAGAGCGAGAGATGCTCTTTGCTGTGAGCAAATAAATGAAAAAGTGTAAATAGACTTGTTGCTGTGAGTCAAAATGAGGAAGTAGTGAATTGTGTACTCTGAAAGTAGGGAAGATATAATAATGGATTAACAGGGTGTGGAGTGGTGGAATGAAGGGTGATGCAAGTGCGGTTAAAAGTAAAAAATAAGCTTGTTGAATGTACTAGAAGCAAATGCTAAAAGTTTAAAAACAAAGAATTTGTGGGAACTGTCTAAAATGTACTAAATCTGGTAAATTTTGAATAGATAGGAGAAAAGAGGTAAATGAACAGTTTGTAAAGAGGATGAATGAGGACTTACAAGGAATAGGAAGCTCTTTGATCACGGTAGCGTTTCAGGTTAGAATTAGAATAACGGGATCTACATGGGCAATACAAAATTTAGATGATTGTAAGAAAATGATGAATAGAAGAGTAAAGCTATAAGTGTAGAAGAATGATTGAAGATATATATGACCAGATTTTAGTGGAGTGTTGGTTGTTTTGGGAGAATCGATCACTTTCGACAGAAATTTCGTGCAAGCTAGATGTTGGTCGAGAGGAGTGGAGTAATGATGAGTGGAGCTAGGTGGATTTATGTGTGGTCGTGTTTTTGATAGAATGATGACTCTCGGATTATGAGACATATAAGATCGTGGATTTATATAGAGGGATAGAAGGTTATTGTTTGTTGTGAAGTATTGAGCAGACAGAGAGAGTGGAAAATGTGCTATGTGAAGCTAGTGTAGATTTGTGGAAGGGTTGTTAGAGCAAAGGAACTAGGTAAATCTCAAGTCTCGATGGCTGAGTATATGATGTATAAAATAATTACTGAGGTGAAATAATTGTAATAATATAAGGGAGTGCGAGGCGAATGCGTGATGATAATTTGCGGAGTATGGGAAGTGTGTATGTTAAAATCAGTGATTATAGTTGGTAGGATGTGTAGGAAGTATGCGGTGAGTAGCAGTTATCTCAGAGGAATTGATCGCAGATGGTGGAAGTCTCGAAAGTGATAGTCACTTGTAGGTATCCTTTATATGAAGGGCAAAGGGAGATAGAGGGAACATGTAGAAATTATAGGGAATAATTTATGAGTGGTTGTACGGGAAGTATATGCTAGTGTGTTGATCGAAAAGTGAGAGGTCGATCTTGTAGACTGAAGGACTGGAGGTGGGTGAAGACACAAGGTGCGTTTAGGAGTGGTAGAGGATGTGTGGATCAAATTCTTATACATGAAACTCCTCAACACTCGATGTGAGTAATAAATGTGGGAGAAGAGAATAAATTGTATTTAGGTTTTATGGATTATGACGATCAGAGAGTCGAAACCTAGATATAGGGGTCTTGGATATAAATAAAGGAAGCGTATCAGATTTCAAGTACAAGTGTTCAGGTATGGCAGGTGTTTAGTGATATTATGTGAGCTGGTAGTACCTCTATCTGGGTAGTGGAATCAAGTATTAAGGTGGATGTACTTAGTAGAGTAGAGCAAGCTTGGATGTATAATGTTAGAGAAGAATTAAAACGCATGGTGTCAAAATTAGCTCTCTGAGTTGGTGGTGATGTTATAGTATAGAAATAAGATGAAAGTAGAGATAGAGAGTTGTGGTTATTGTGTGTACTATGAATTTGGAAGTATCTCGTTTGAGTTGGTGATTATATGTTGAGTGTGGGTATGAGTTAGAGAGGAAGAATAGTTAAGTAGGGGGGATTGATAGTCAGTTGCTTCAGCGGAGTACAGTGGTAGTGGGTGTGGCAGAGGGATCGAAATGGCTGGCTGGGTGTAGACATGATGGAGAATGGAGGAGATGCAGCGAAGTGAGATTGAGTCGCTGACGCTATCCATAAAGGATGCATTAGTTTGCTGGGAGAAAGAGGAGTGATGTTAGTTTTTTGCATGTGGAGGCGCGCGAGATCAGAGAAAGAGAGTGTTTGAGAAGATTCGGTATGAAAGATTTGGCAGAGTGTGTAAAAGGAGGGATAGTTGAAAGTAACGGTAGAGATAAGTGAGTACAAGGTTATGGGATATTGTTTTGTAGAGAGTGGGCATGTTTGCTACCCCGTGAGGACAAGGGATAATGAACACTACATTCACAAGATGTCATAGTGAGGGTCCTCACGTGGTGCGACCGTTAGACCACTCTAGTGATGGTAGTTTTGTCTATTGTGTACGATTGACAAGCTGGTAAGGTTCGGAACAACGTGTGTGTTACATAAGTTTATAATATAATTTTAGCGGGTATGTTTGCGGTAAAGTTGACGTAAGGGGCGGCGTTACGCTGATATATGATGCAGCCTCCGATCCTTGCGTCATTATTTCTTCTTGACTTAATTTTTCTTGAGTAGGAACTAGTCCGGTGCTGTACACACCTGAACCCCAAGTCAATGGGAAAGAAGTGTGGAGTGAAGATGAACTATATATAATAATATAATAATATTTATATAATATAATTATATAATTGTGTAAGTTGAGCAGGGAATAGAGTGCTGGTGATTACAATTAAATCCTGTTGTTGATAAATGTGTCAAAAGGACTATAAAGTTACTGGGGATGATGCGCTAGGGTCTTAGCTTATAAATAGAGTGGTATGTTGTTACTGTGTTTGATATCTAGTATGTGAGTGACTTGTGTCTGAGTGAAATAAGAATATGACTATAGATATTATTAGAAGTTCAATGCTGTTCAGTATATAAAGGACAATCCTTAGGTGAGCGTTGCTTAAGTGTGAGATAGGAATTAGATAAATGAGGATATAATGAAATAATATATCATGATATATAGAGAGATTGTTATATGGGTGTAGTTTGAAGAAACGGGGTAAACGAGGTAGGATATAAATAAAGATGTTGAATAGGTTTAGGTCATGTGGAAAGGTATATATAAAAGAATGATATGATAGTCGGTTGGTTAGCGGGATGTATAGTGGTGGAGTATGTGTTGGGAACCGTGACCGGACTGGTCAGACCGAAGAAATAAAAAGTAGGATGTGAGTTCAGTTAATAAGGAATTAGTTTGCAGGAGAGAATGTGAGTTTGACAGTAAGGCGAGAAGAAAGTAGTGTCAATGATTAGAGAGAATGTGGCGTAGTGATGTTGAAAGGGGGTATTTGTATAGTCGGGTACATCCACACCAGTGGCCAAGGGGTATGTACCTTACATACTTGATATATACCATAGTGAGGGATCGCGTCGTACCGCGTCCCGTGAAGCTCTAGGTATGGATTATTTCTGATTTGACGGGACGAGTTCTTACTAGTATTTAAATGATAGGGGGCTAGGTGATATAAGTGGCAAGGGCTTTTCTTATTCGACTTTTGTCAATATTATCTTATACCTACTGCTTTTTTCTTTTCCGATGCATGTAACTGCACTTTACTCCTCAAAATCTGGGATAATTAAATAAAGGTAGTATGAAAATATATTATATAATTATATATATATTAATATATATATTAATATATATATATATATATATATTATATATATATTAATTAATAATTATATATAATATATTATATTATTATAATAATATATTAAATATATACCTGTATCATATAAGTAACTACTTATTATATATATATATATAATAATATATATGTACTCCAATTATTATCTAATACAATTATATAGTTAATAATGATATCAATGTATTGATAATCTGATAAAATATAGATATTAATATATAATATAGTTGAGTATAATATATTAACACAAACATAGTACTGATTTATTCTCCTTTCATCACACCTGCTAACCCTCACTTTCAAAAACCACATTGTGGTATATCTTAAGCCAAGTTCTACTAAACTATCCC